>QFDW01000542.1:29207-66214 GCA_003315895.1 Lactifluus rugatus | reverse complement strand
GAAGGTAAAAATGGTAGTGGCGGAGAAAGATTCGTGAGTAAAACCCCCCCTCTCTTTTCCTACTCTTTGACGGAATATCCGATAGGCAAAGGGTTCTGTCCGAACCTATCGCACCAAGTTCGATCCACGTAAAACAATCCCCTTACATGATAATTAGTCTCAGTAAGTAAAAATACCGAGGGTATCTGTTGGGAAGTAAGTGTGAATCGCGGAGTCGTCGGGGGTACGCGAATCAATTTCTGCCCCACAACAACCTAGCCCTGGCTATTCATTGAAAAAAAGAGGTACTAGAGCGGCAAAGTGTTGTCATTCAGAAACAAAGGATGGGAGGGAAGATCATGCACGCTCTGGGTTCTAGGCATACGTGAGACTAAGAATTTGAGAGTCCAACCGAGAACATGGTGACTGGCAGGAGTGGTGACGCGCCAAAAGGGCCAACGAGACCGAGGGTGCAAAGGACGTTTCACCGGTTCCAGTTGTCCAGAAGAATGTGAAGCCAGAGAGGTAGCAACGAACCCCGGGAAAGGGTGGTCTAACCCTGAGAGTTAAGTCCAGTCCAAGAGGGCCCAGGCGTAGTATCAGGGAGATAAGTTCCAGGAATGGACAATGTGATTCTTCCAACATGCAGGATACATTTGCGTGTGCAAAGTACCGAGATATGAATGTATAGAGTGACGCGTGTCGTGACGCGTGTCGTGCACAGAACGACAGGGCAATCACTAAGATGAAGTCCGACACGGACGCAATCGCAGATCATGGATACTAGGGCGGTCGAGCAATGTCGAAGGGCGGTGTAACCTGTGAGAAATAGCGAAAATACAGAGTTATGAACAATGCTAGTTCATACGGGTACTAGCTGAACAGTAGCAATCGAGTGCAACTATGTTTGACATACTAGGCGAAACCAAAGTTAAACGATGCCGAGCGTCAAACTGAGAACTGCGATCTCGAGCATGATAACGGCCGGGCCACGGGTTGTGAAAGGTCAGCTTCTGGGGGAACCCCAAGCCAATTTTAAATTTGTCACACCGGCAGCAGAAGTTTCGAAACATTCCGGGCGGCCGCCGAGAATCAAATGTCCGGCGGGCGTCCATCCATTTCCACTTTGTTTGGCGCCTGGCGCTTAAATCTGTGAGCCGAGCTCAATTAATTATTATTATAATTATTTTATTATTACGCTCCAAAATAAATAATTTTCTCTGATTGAGTGCCATTTCCTTTACGGAAGCGCTGCGCTCGTGAAGCTCTGGTTCCCCACCTGCACGACGGGGCTCATCTCTGGCCACCCGTGCCTCTCAAAGCATTCTGTATCTATTACGGTCTATCGGTTTCGTTTCAAGGGAAACTTGCATTCTAGCTCCCAGTCCTCTCCTTTTACGAAAAATACCCCTACGTCTGAGCTTACTGCTGCCGCTATGTGGTAATTACCACCTTGATCTAATCCTCTGTCGCCTCCTTAATCTTACCTCCTGATCTCTAGGTGCGACAACTGCCTGTTGATATTCCCACTCGTTCGTACAACGTACATGCAGCGATCTTCTGATGCTGACTTTTGTGATTGCAGCGTGCTGGAGGTGTTGTATTGGCGACCATCATCTTCGTACGCCTCCTTTTTGCTCAACACGTTCCACCTCAAACCTGATCGATGCATTGCAGCTGTATAATTTCATCGGTGGGATAATACTCTTCCATTACGGACCATTCCTATTTTTCGTCTATCCAGAGTGGTATGACATTATTCTTTCATGACATCACTTGCCCGGCAACAGCATTCTCCGCAGGGAGATCTACGGTGGAATCGCAATGGCAGTAGCTGGCACCGCTGCGCTAACCGCCCTCGCTCTCGCTAATGTAAGCTCACTATTCGTTCATGCGTCTGTGAAGTGCTGATCGCAAATTTGTCCCTATCACAGCGGTCTTACATATGGGCCCGGGCTTGCACTGTCCTGTGGCCATTTCTGATTGTCATTTCCGCCATTCGTGACATTGTCATGATCGTGGAACTTCAGAGGGGGTAAGGCGCTTAAATGATTAGGCGAAAGCGAGCAGCGCTCAGTAGATTCCTTGGGATGTGACAGGAAAGAGAAGATCGCATGGGAATGTGCGAACGGCGGGCAACTCTGGGCACCATCCGTTGCCGCCGGGTACGGGAGCGGGAACGCACCCTCTGCCTTTTGCACAACGGGTTTTGCCAGTTTGAACACGGCATTCATAGTGTGCCTGCTGGCGGACCTCGTGTTCCAGGTTCGTTCCGAATGGTGATTAACGTGGTGGGTCCACATGTATCTGAACTGTTCGCGTAGATCTATATGCTGTTCATCATTTGGCGGTTCCCGACGAGGTTAGAGCACTACACAAGCCTCAAGTTTGGGACTGGTTGATCGGTTCGGCCATCGCTTTTCTGTTACTCATTTGATTGTCTAACGCGGCGGGTTTGAATTGTAGCTTGCTCAGCGTGGATGCTCGAATCACCGGACAATGTTTATGAATGTTTGTTAGCGGACCTTTGTCTTTCGTTTGCTACCCCGTCTCGGTACAGTCACGACCATTTACTTTTACGACTCGCCCACGTTTTTTTACGACTTGTTACGTTATTACGCTCTATCTCATGACTTTGTTTGCGAATAGTTATTTCCATTTTGCGCCGCATAAGGTGAAGGTTTACGGCCGACTGCGTTTATTTGGCGGATTGACGTGATGGTGAAGAATAGCCGTGCTGGCCTAGCGCTCAGGCTTGTTTTGGCGGGCCAAAGCTCTGAAGGGTAAACGATAGGGTGAAAGCATTAGGGAAATGCCGGGAGCATCGCCGCGCATATAAGTGGATAAGGGGGTGAGATGAAAACCTCGCCTGTCTGATCGGGAGGGCTGAGAAAAAAAGAGCCGAGAAATGGAAAAAGGTATAGGTGATTAAAACAACGTGGGGGAACAGCCTCATGTAAGTTAGGGTTCGTGAACAAACACGGGGAAAGCGGGGGAGTGAACTAGATTAGGAAGGAGAGAAAGGTACCGAATGGAACTGGGATAGGAAAACAGATGATAAAGAAACGAAAAGAGAGAGGAAGGGGGAAATATTGAAGGTAATTGAGTTAAGAGGGGCAAGGGATAAGCGATGATGAATCTCGATCTGTGCAACTTGTGACGGGAAGAAAAAAGAGAAAGAGAAGCCGGTGTAGCGTAGAAAATGGAGAATAGGTGGGGTCTTTGTTGCCTTATTGAGAGGTACCGGCAGATCGCGCCGGTTCGGTGAGTGATCTGAGGGTATAAGACTCTCTACTCCCTAAACGATCTCTCCCCAAGAGCTTTCCTTTCCCCTCTCTTCTCTTTTCTCCTCTCCTCTCCTCTCCCCTCTCCGGCTATCCCATCCCTCGATTACCCTCCGATCGCCGGCTTCTCTTTTTGTCCTCATTGCGTTGCATCTCATCTGTACAACACTGTCACTTTGTCACACTTCACTTGTTCTGTTGTACTAGCCCTCCTGGTTGGTCCAATCTCGTCCTTATTTTTTGCTTTTTGCCTAAAACAATAATATAGCATCTAGCCTTTTATTTTCGAATCATTTATTAGTCGACCTCTTCACGACCACTTCTCCCTCACTCCCCAACATCCACTCTATCTTTCTACCACACGCAATGGAAGGTCCCCTCGAGCAAGTACTTGAGCACCCCAAGAGCCCCGACTTCATTGACGCTGCCACATCTGGTTTCACTTACGACTCTCTCGCTGGTCTTGATTATCTTCAATATCCTCACACGGAAGCATTTGGCATGCCCTCCATCAACCGTACGTCACTGTCCATTTCCCATTTAAATATTCAATCACTCATCACCTTATATAACCATTAGCCTCTCCGCGTCTGGGATTCCCCACCCTGAATCTTGCCGCTCCTATGGCTGAGTACACCTATGGCAGCTCATATACGACTGGTTCCCCTGGTCGTCCCTACACTCCTCCTCATAGCGTTTACCCCGCTGCCCTGATGGCCTTGAGCGCTGGTGAGATTTCTTCCGACAGCACCTCTGGTCGCACCAGCCGTGGCTCGGGTTCCCACTCGCCAAGCCTTGCCTCTGTTCCTCGCTCCGTGCGATACAACCCGATCAGTGTCCCCGCTGTGGCACGCTCGAGTCGTGAGCGCAAGCGTCGCTCGAGCAAGCACGATGACTTTTCTGATGACGACGATGACTTCGCACCTCCTAATGCTCCTGCGGCCTCTAATGAGGTGTAAGTCCCAACTGGACTTGAACTTTTTAGCCTGCATACTTACGTACTTAAAAACAGGCGCCGCGAGGAAATTCGTCGTCAGCGTATCGAGTCGGAGCAAAGGCGTCGGGATGAGCTCAGGGATGGCTACCGTCGTCTTAAGGATGCTCTCCCCGTCTCCAACCAGAAATCGAGCAAGGTTTCTCTCCTGGATCGTGCCACCACGCATATCAAGTACTTGGAGATGACTCAGCAGCAGCTCCAGACGAGGCTCCAACAAGCCGAGAACGAAACTGCCCGTCTTCGCCAGTGGGTTTACTTCACAGCCGGGTATCCTGACGTAGCACTGACGTCATTGTGAAGGGTCAACGAGGCGTTGATGTTGGGCACTGCCGAGCAACGTCATGCTGCTGCCGCCGCTGCAGTCGCTGCAGTCCAGCAGCAACAGCAGTCGAGTTTCTGATCCCCCTATCTTCCATTGTCCCTCCCCTCTCCCCCGTCTCCTTCCCCCGCTGTGGTCTTTTACGAAAAGCGGACTGCTCTTCCGCCTAACGTTATGATGATCGACTTGCCAGGCTTGCAGGAAGATGCTATTTTATTTCGCATGGACTCTACCGCATTCCATAATTTGTTATTTGCATTGTCGCTTCAGTCGCACCACACCACCATTCCTTCTTCGGTGTTTCACGTCCAGGAGAGGCCTGACTGGGTGTGCTTCAGTGATGCACACTACCCTCCTTTTATCCAGGGGTTGTCAGATCCCCATGGCCGAGCCATGGTTTCTGTACGACGCATATTGTCCGCCCCGAAAGACGGTTGATCAGCGGTCAACCGTCGGCTGCCGACGAAATCCGAGAACGACGACAGGCGTCGAGAAGGCGATCACTCTTGATCGGTTCGATGGCCGAGATGACAAGGCACTGACGCAAGACCGTGCGCCTTGAAGGCTGGAGGCACTCCGCTCCCTTTGTGAGCGAAGAGGTGCTTCGCCGCAAGGACCGGCTCATCTTGTACTTCACCCGCCTTATGTCTCTCTTACATCCCCGATTGATCCACTCGCCTGCACACCAAAGCTAGCCCTTATTGGGCCTGGCTTTACTTTCATGTATGTGTGCGCCGACACACCGGCATCTTCGCTTCTCCCGTTTTCTCGGAACATGTCCACGACCCCAAGTTACTCCCCATCCCAGTCAACCCTCGGCCTAACTCATCCCTTGCGACGTCATTCCGTGCATAATGATTTTTATTATCATTTGATTTATGACTTGTACGCCTACGCAATCTCTTTAGCGTCTGAACGACGCGATCACGTATCCGCTACGCCTCGCTCCTACCTATACGCGCTCCAATGAGCTGATGCAACGGGTCGCCGTGTTGGGGGTTATTGCAAATGGACAATGTGGCAGGACCGCACTTTACACTCTTGTTTGCAGGAGTGATGATGTCTAGCTCATTTCTTTGCAGTCCTGCTCCGAGCTGTCTTCTTTGTTGCCTTCATCCGCTGAACTGATTTGATTGCTTGCGCTTGCGATCCTCGTCTCTTCTGTAGCGTGGCAAGTTCCCGCTCGCTGAGTCTTTGAGTTGATACGCTTGCTCCAAGCGGATCTTATCGGTGATGTGGTGGTGTCTGGTGTCTGGTTGATAGTTCGGAGTGTAGGTTCGGCCATTCGCACTCGCCAGTCGGGTCTGTCGGATGTGCCAGCCTTTGGGCTTGCCGCTTACACTCGCTCGCCAAGAGAGCCACTTTCTCTAACCATTTAGCATTGACCCTCCTTTAGTACATGTACCCTGTGATGTTCTCGGCGTAGTTCATTGAATCATAGCGCTCGCTGCTTCCCTACGTGGGCCTGATTATTGCGTTAAGGATTGTGACTGGGTCAGGACTTAGCCAGGTAAGATTTTAACGTTCTGAGGGGAAACGACACCCGAGACCGATACGTACGCGGAAAGAGTCAGCTACCCCAAACCCAGGGCACTCGATAGAAAATAAATTTCAGTGCGCGGGCCGTGCTCACGGTTCTGAACGCGAGATTTCAATTTATTCCCCGGCCAAGCTCGAGATGAGCAAGCACTCTGGCACTTGATCGATGGGGTGACGGACCTACCTATAATCTGAATATGTCAAATGCCCGGTTCCTGACAGGTGATACGGACCCCGGAAACATTTCCCGGGGAGGACAAAGATAACGATAACATAAGTGCTGATTGAGTCGGCTACAAACTAGGTCTAATTTGATGCAACTATTTGACTCAACGGCCAAACAGGCCGCGCGCTACTGACGCGGAGCTATTGTTGTCAGATGATACCCTTGCGCCCATCTCTCCTCTGATGGACCATGCATGTTTATGCCAGTGCCCGTGTCCCTCGTATTCTCCAACCCAACTCGAGTAACCATACAGTCCACTTATCCGAATTCGTTGTGACAACACCCACTGCGTGCCTCAAGTTTGTCAAGAAATCCCACTTTGGCACAAAGTATCCTCGTTGGCCCCAAGCCTGACTAACTACCGCCGTCCTGGTCGTTCAAATCGAGCCATTCGCCATCAGAAAGTATCCTCCCTGTCGTAGGCTCGTAGCTGACGCCGATAGTGTACGTCCTCAGCGCCTTCAAATTGGTACCGGCGACGGCGGAGCGCTTCCTCGAATTCACCACCTAGAGAACGTCCGTTCTGCACCACCTGCTGGATCACTCTCACGGGTGGCAGCTGCGGCTTCCGTATTCGCCACTGGATCGACAGGAGGAGCCCCTCTTCGTCCTCGTACTCCTGATGCCCCTCAGAGTAGCGCAAATTCGCCGCCGGGTCCAAGATGTGAGCGGTTCGAGTTCTCCTCGCCGTACCGTTATCTTTCAGTGGCCGGTCTGCATGTCTACGCCTTTCCTACTGTTCCAGACGTTGCCTATGGGGATTGTCCTCGTCATAGTGCCCCCGACAGACAGAGTAGTGTTACCTGTTCGTGGGCGTGATGCCGCTCGTCTGACTCAACATGTCGGTATTAAGGTTAGTCTCCACTCTCGTAATCAGCAGGTTATTTGTTTCGACTGTAAGCAGCTTGTCTTGGGTTGGTTGTAGCCCGTTTGTTCGACCCAACTGTAGCTGTCCTAGTTTCATCAAACACTGTCTAACGTGAGGCAGCGCTAGCATGCCAGGATTGAGATTGCCGCTCATCCCTCAGGTTGATTCCATAGTCCGTTAGGTCTTGTAAAAAGCTACCGCGCCTGTGAAGAGCCTTCGAAGCTTCCTAAGTCTGAACACGACGCTCGCTCCCCTAATGGACGCCGGAAAACCTTCTTCGTACCCAGATCCTTGCTATCTGTATTCCTCGCCCTGAGGAAAGATAAGCACTTCCTGCAAAGGGCTGTCCCTTGGGCCTTGGGGCGATAAGTGCTCTGGCCTTGTGAATGTGACCCTAAAAGGGTGCTAGGTGCTTCGTCGCCGGAACCCTGGCAGCTATTCCTTCTGCGCCTTACGCATTCCGTATTGGTCGGCTGGGTCCATAATAAACTTGCTTCCTTCAATATTGGCTGATCAATTGTCTGTCGCTTCTGCGGCAGGGTTTTACGGCAGGGTTTTATTGGTCACCGAGAACCATGGGCCCAAGATTGTATAGACGTCTTTGTATGGATCCATGGAGTAGGCTCAATTTGTAAAGGCTAAGTGTTGACAGGAAATAGCAAACGTTGAGCGCGTCTGCCAAATTACCACAGAATCGATTCAAAACATGAACATCTTGGAAAACGTTGCCTGAAATACAATCTCGTCATTTTCAGCAAATGGCCAAAGTTCGCCGCAAGACTTCTGGAGGCGCGACGTTTATTGGATTGGTTTTTCACAGGGTTTTTGACAAAACATTGCCTGTGATGCCTCTCCTTGGGCGACTTGTCGGATCCTTCCAATCTTGGGGATATTAAACAGTTATGCCCTGGAGCGTCCAAGAAAGTGTTTGATCGTTATTTGAGGTCGGTACCACAGCCCACCCAGGATGCTAGCGTCCGAGCCTGTCTTCTGGGTGGGGATGTAGGACAGTCAAGGGTCAATTTAAAGGATTTCACTTTCTTGATATCTGCCTTGCTGATCCTGATCTTGAAGTGATCACTGATTCTCGATGTGGCCATGCATGTGCTTGGTGGTAGTCATGATGACGAACTGTTGAGATGGGATATCTTAAAGAGGAGAATCTAAGCCAAGGCCAACTTGAAGGATACGATACCTGTCTTCTGTCCGAACAGCGATGAAAAAAAAAACACTTTATATTATATATCCTCGATAGCAATGCCATACAAAAGAACAGAAGCAAATACAAGTTATGAACTTGATCAACCCAACTTGGCCTTCTTCGTCGCCGGCTGATCGACGCCAGGCTTTTCGCTCTCTTTCCGCTTCTTCTGGCCATGTTGTACCCGCAATTCCTTGATACGATTACCGAATGCCACGGCAATTTGACCCACTTCAGACTCATCACCGTTGAAGTGGATGGCGTTACGAATCATTAGGTCTATATCAGCTTCCCAACCTTCAGGCGTCTCATACTTGTCCGCGTCCAGCTTTTGCCGTATCGTCCTGAGGTCCCGCGCGTCCTTGCGAGGTATGATATCATGATATTGTGGAATCCCAAGAGCGATTGGATCCACAGGTTCCCGGAAAACAAATGATCTTCGAGGTTGGGCCAATGGTCAGGGCCAGGTAAACCACACAACTAAGTGACGACGTACAGTGGGTCTTTCACCAGTGCGGTCATCAGGGACTGCAAGCTTCGCTTCTCCGACCATGCCATCTTCTTCTCGGCAGTCCTAGTCCATTCTCTCTTGAAGGCACGCTCTAAGACGTCTGCACACTGGACAGGGTATGTCGTTGGCGGGTTGAAGAGCCTACAGTTGCTGAAGACCAATTCAGCATCACGAGTGACCTCCTCCATCGTTGAATAATTGCCCGAGTTAAGGTTCTGCAGCATCGTGCCAAAGTCCATAGGGTTCTTGATCTCGTCAAAGTAACTGGAGAGGAAGTTGCATTAGTCACCGTCGAGCACGCGGGTGAGTAGGAGAGGTACGTTGGACAGCCATCCTGTATCGGATCCACAGGTCTAGAGAATATGGCAGCTTCTGGCAATTTCAAAAGACTTTTAAGCACTTCACGAGCCTTGGCCTTGTTGATGGATGTTTCGGAAGCGACTGAGGGCCCAGTGGGAGCTGGAGGTGCCACCTCCTTCTCTTTACCTTTGATCGACTGTTGGCGGTTTTCTGCCGGCGGCTTGACTTCTGGACTCGAGGCATGCTCCAACGTGGGGATTGAAGGTCTCTTGATTTTGATAGATCCGGAGATCTTCGCGGGAGATGTCGCACGCCCCTCTTTCTCAACAGAGCCTGGCTGTGGACTTTTGCTAGGCTTCTTGCTGGGTGAAGCCAATGCGAGGATCTCCTCGTCTTCCTCCAACTCATCTAACAGGTCTTTCTTCCTTTTCGCTGGAGTAGTAGTCTCCTGTCCCGCCACGAACGGGCGCTGTTTCTTTGACGCAATCAATTTCTCCTGCTCTTTCTCGATGGCGATGACCTCTTCTAGCAAGTCAAAGGAACCATCATCTACCACTGAAGTAGATGCTGTATCTACCGGCCTTGGTTTTCGTCCCTTGGGCTTAACAGTGGTAACGGTGTTCGGGGTAGCAGAATTATTGGGGGATGTCGAGGGTGCTGCGCGTGAGGCGAAGTTCCCACCGATTTTCAGCTTAAGGCTCGGTGTGGGTGCCGCAGCGCTTGTAGATGTAGTGGACGTGGCTGGTGCCTTTGGTGGTCCTGTCGCCGGCTTCGCCTGAATTGGAACTGGGGGAGGAGGCATCGGTTTGGGTTGATTTGCGGACTTCATGTCAATGGTATTATTGATACGTGCCCAACCTGTTGACATGCTAAGAACACAGACTTGATTGCCCGGGCACTGGTGAAACCTACTTTTGTCGAAAACAGATTCGAGCGCAAGGGTCTGGTTGTACGCAAAAGTGCCAGGCATATTGTACGTTTTTGCGTTGCGGATCATGAGGCGAAAGTCTGCTTCGAAGGCAAATCGTTCTTTGTACATCCCGGCTTCAAGCTTCGCGTTTATGGTGCTAATATCCATCGGATTCTTAATGATCTCAAAATAGCTATGACGGCCATTAGTTAGACGCAAAGGGCAAGTATAGTGAGCATACTTGGGTGCACGATCTCTGACTGGATCGACAGGTTGCAGAAACAAGTTGGAATGCTTACTCGACTTCAGCTTCTGTAAAGCTGTTCTACATGCCTTGAGATCGAAAGACGTCATTCCGCCACTCTGTGCCTTCAGCACGGCCTTTGCTTCCTTATTTTTTGGTTTCATTTTAATCTTCGTTCCGGCGGGCGTCTGGAAGATGGACCCTTGCTTCGTAACGGTAGGCTGCCCAGCGACCAGCGTAGATGGAGAAGACTGATTAGTCGCTTCGGCATGGGCAGACGGAACGAGACGGATCTTCGGAGTAACTGGGGTTGACACAGGCGTGTTCCTTGGGCCCCCAGATTTGGTCGTTCGCGACGGCTTCGGCGGAATGGGAATTTTGACATGGGGAAGGGGAGGGGCGACCTCGACGATGGGAGTGGGGGGAGGAAGATGAATAGAGAGCTTCGGAGGAGCCTCTTCAGCACCGCGAACAAGGACATCTGCCAACTTGATGATAGACCACCGTACATCCTGGTCGATATCTGGGGCACTTAATGACGTGCGTCAACAGTGATATTTCGTGGCTGATGGAGAAGGCCAACTTACAGGCCAATGGGTAAGAGAAACTCTCGAATCATTTCATTCTTGCCAACTTCCTTATCCTTCCTGAGAGTTCTAACAAGGGAATCTACCTCGCTCTTCTTCGTTTCCTTGAGTTTATCCTGAGCCGACCCATCTTCTTCAATAAGGAGCGACTCTGATTCCTTGGCCGAGTTTTTCAATTCGCCCATGGACACCAGCAGAGCAAGCGATTGGCATGCATTGCGCGCTACATGACGGCGTACCGTGCGCGAAGAATCTCCCGCCGCAACGGCTAGAATATAACGCATGATTTTAGAGGTGTACCATTTGCTGAGGAACAGCGCATCAAAGGCCGCTACGCGAACTTGAGTGTAATTACCCTCGCTGTAAGGAAAGTGAGACAAAGTCTCGAGTATGGCAGAGACAGAGCTACCGCGTGAGTGGGAAATATACACGGGGATCGTTGGGGATCAACCCCGCGACACTCAAAATAAGGCGAAACTGACTCCGACGTCAAATGGAAGCGTGTCACCAAGAGAGATCAAGCCCACCTCGAGCGTTGCTATTGTCACAACATTATGAGGTGAAGGGATAAGTCTGTCCATACTGCGGTATCTATCCACCTCGGATAATGCATGCTTCAAGAGATGGGCTTCCTCGGATGTCTGATCACTCTTAACCTCGGTAGGGAATAGCTCTCCGCGCTCCGGGGGTACGGTAGAGACACTTGCACATGCTAAGGCCGATATTACCGTGCAGATATAGAACGCGTCCGTGTGCTGCGAGCAGTGAGTAAATAACCTCCGAATAAAGATAGAAGGGGCATACAGAGTTAGCGGTGTTGTCATTGTACTTTAACTGGTCTATCAGGAACTGCCTGACAATTGTTGGGCATTTACCATTCGCGAATCTGACCTGCGAGATGGCTTTCACAATTGCCTGTTGAGAGAACAGGTTAGTGGCATCAAAGGAGTGCACGCTCTAAGTGCTCACCCTGCGGACAAAGTACTCTGCTATATCCGAGAAATCGTTCGGTCTTGGCACATACGAGTGCGTGAAAAGGTCTTGCTGAGGGTCCTCCGGATCGTAACAATATCGCAGAAAGAGCTTGAAAAGATGAAATAGGCCGAGGAAATCAAGTTGTTGATAGGCACACTAAGTTGCAATGAGTAAACTAGAGTTTTTATCGAGACTGCGATACGCACTGTGATAAGAGCCATGGCAGCCTCGCAACGCACCCGATAGAAGTAGTTCGTGACCAGGACCGACTTTGTAAACGTGCTCGAGACAATGGCATTCGGCATCTTCGACAACGCCCTGACTGCCTGAGGAATCGAGTCAAAAGCTGATAGTCAAAATAGATAGAGCACGCTACCTCGAGCTGGGCAACGACATCCCTGTCTCTTTGTAATTGTGAAACCCACATGAAATCGGGTTGGGTAAATCCAATGGTCGCGATCCACTCGAAGTCTGCGTCCATTCGTATCCACTCGTATGTTGCCCCGCTCATGACTTGTTCGTCATCTTCGGTCCAGTCGGCTACTTTCCAGTTTTCCCGTTCCTTTTCCTTCTCCCAAATCTCCAGCCCGAATCCCATGTCAATCATGCCCATGGCCTCTGCGGCTTCCACGTCTCCCTCTGCAGCTGCTTGTGCGGCAGCCTGGCGAGCAAGATACCGTTTTGTGTTGCGACGGACCCGTTTGTATTTTGTATTGAATGGAACTTCGTATCGCTTGAACGAGGAACGGATATCGAGAACGTGTTCATATGGTGTTCCATCGGCTTCATGAATCCGAATAGTCATTTGGCCCTGCAAGTAAAACGACCCTTAAGCATTTCCTGAGGCAGGAATAATGAGGAAAGATACCTCGAAGAATGGCACAGGGTTAAGCAGGGTCCTGCGAACTTCATCATGCTCATAGCCCTTCCAAGCTGGTGCATCTTGTCGCATCGTAATCTCTACAGCCATTTTTTTCCTGTTGAAACTGGCTGAGAAACCGAAAGTCGGGCAGCCACTGCCA
This sequence comes from Lactifluus rugatus, assembly GCA_003315895.1. Lineage (NCBI taxonomy): Eukaryota > Fungi > Basidiomycota > Agaricomycetes > Russulales > Russulaceae > Lactifluus > Lactifluus rugatus. Next base: position 53,252 of record QFDW01000542.1, on the reverse strand, counting down.
TATATCCACTGGTCTGTAAAGGACGTAAGATCGGCTCCGCTCACTTTCCTACATGTCCTAAGAAAGTGGGACGTCGACAATACGTTGTTCTGCAGCTCTCCCGAAAGCGCGGAAAGAAAAAGTTTGGGAAGGACACGCGACAATCCTAGTGATGTGCCTGATTTGCACAGACGACGATCAAGGATGTGGAGAACGAGAGGCGATTTAAGGTTGATGAAAGGGAGGACAGCAGAATCTGGAGGATCTTGTATCTGAGGTTGGCATACGGGTGGCATTGCACCTTGATCCCATTCAACGACCCGCTCCATGTCCTTCTTCAGGCGAAAGCGGTATTCATTATTTCCCAGAAGTTTACGCAGGAATAATCCAGTTATGTATAATCCCAGTCCATTGACAAGCCACAAGTCAGACCAGGTTTTCGGAAGGATGTTGATTCCAATCCATTGACAAGCTAGTCCATGACTCAAAGCCTGTCTGGTCTCATAAACTTGGTCTATAGCATCTTCACCGTGTAGCAGGTCTACGGAGACGATCGTCAGGCCAGAAGTATCGAAGCGAAGCGTCGAAGGTTCGTCCACGAAAACAAACTTGTGAAATCCAAATGGGTAGGACCCAAACTCAGTTGTGAAGAAGGTCATGGCTTGTCGTACAAAGAGCACCGAGGCCGCCAGTTGAGTCTCGCGTCCAGGCAGACAGAAGGAGTGCATGAAAGGTTGTGAAGAATTGCTCGAGTCATCGCCAGCTGCGTCACCGGAGGAGATGGGTAATACATGGAATGGACCAGCCGCAAACCCGATGTGTTGCACAGAAGTAGGTGTTGCCTGGGAAAAGGTGAAGATGGTCTTATTGGAATTGTAGGGGTGGGCCACCTTCCGTTTGAAAGTACTCAGCGACCACACAAGTGAGGGTAGTGTTTGAAAGTACCTGTTCAACGAGCTCTCCACTGCATATAACCAGAGTTGGGTGTTCACTTTGAACGTCTTCGTTTATGGCTGTTGGGGAATCCTCGAGACTACGCGGAACCACAAACTCAAAGTCCCAGGTACACCTCTCCCAGATACTGTCAATGCATGGGACCCAGCATCGCGCGGCATCCGGAGAAGAGGGAGTTGTGTATACGTGGGGTACGCGCTAGGACCAATTTAGTAGAGCACAATTATTCAGAATTCCGTAACATACATAGGGATACGCATCCGAGGGCTGAACGAAGGCCAGTCCATCTGTGGGATTTCGCACACTGTATTCGATGTGAACAATGATAGGGGCGAACTCGAGCGTAGGAAGGGTCGATGCTCCGGGGGTCTGTGGCTCAGGTGTGGCAGCTACGGCTAATCAGTAATCACTCGGACGAGAAGGGAGATGGATCATCACCCTCGCTGGCTGCGATGCTGGCGTGAATACCGAACACCTTTAACGGTACCTCCTTGGGAATCGCAATCGACAATTCGCCCTCGTCACCCTCAGCCAAGGCTGAGTAGAGTTTTCTCTTCAGTTCGGGATGAGTGTGCACATCTTGGGGGTTCGAAATTGTTAGGTTGGCAAGAGAATCGTATTGTACAAATTCCGCGCGATGGGATGCAACTGTCACGCTATGGACGGCTAGAGCGACGCGTCAGGAAGTGATGATGGTGAGCTCGTGATTTCACGTACTGCATTGGCGACAGTGGAGATGAATGGTCCTGAGAGACTTGTCATTTGGAACAATGTGTATATCCGTATAACCCTGAGTAACATTGAAGGAGGAGCAGAACGATGAGAGGGGAAAAGAGGCATACCCAGAGAGCCCCGGCGAAGTCAATTTCGAGAACGACGTTCTGATGGCTGGTAGAGACAGGAGAGAGATAAGTAAGAGAAAATAAGAATGATATTGGTTGGTACTTATATTGAAAAGCCCCGACGGAGGTCCTCCCTGTGCATATCTTAGGGAGAAAATCTTGTTCCCTTTCAAAGTTGTGCTAGAGTGAGTGAGTGCCTACGACAGCAAAGGTCACGCTGGCGTATTGATCACGTGTTCATCATCGCCCCAACACTCCGTCAGTACTCAATTCTCGTCCTGGTGAACAAATGTCGTCAAAGTCGATATTTAGACAGCCAGGTGCACAGCACTTTCAGCTTGTTCACCGTTCTCAAAGAGATCCCCTCATACATGATCCTGATGCAAGCCAACATGTCCTCAAACCAGTGGTTCGAGAAAATGTTAAAAAGGTCGATCGTTTTGAGATGCCCTGTCTCTCCCAACTAGTAATCCTGTCTTCTTTCACCAGGGCAAGTCAAGAGCAGATTTTGAGGCCTCAATCTCCGCATCGGACCTTGTGCCCGCATCCGGGCCATCTAATATTGGCGAAGCCTCTCTCTATGGTGTCTACTTTGATGACACAGAGTACGACTACATGCAGCATCTGCGATCTGTTGGCGGGAAAGAAGAAGGCTTCGAGTCTGTTCTCGTCGAGGCACCAAAGAAACAGTCCACCAAAAGAAGTGGCGAATTACCTATTTCCCCTCATGATCTACCCCCTGAGGCCTTTCCTTCAGCCTCGGAGCTTCCCCGTGATTTTGAGAGCCAGGCAGCTATTCAGAGTTCGATATCTGGGCTGCAACCAGACATGGACCCTCACTTGAGACAAACTCTGGAAGCCCTGGAAGATGATGCATATGTAGACGATGGCCTGGATGACGATTTTTTCAGCGAACTTATCAAGGACGGCGAACGTGCTGCGTGCGAACCATTCGATTATGCATTTAGAGAACACGGTTTGCCGACCGATGGCAGCAATGCTAGTGGGGTGCACGAAAGGGATGTTGGCGATGAAGCAGGGTGGGAGGCTAGGTTCGCCTTATTCAAGAAGGAACAACAAGGCCGCAAAATGGTGAATGCATCACCCTCCGACAGCGGGTCGGAGGATGCGGACACTATTGGACAGATGCCAGAATTTTCTGCCACAGGTGGCCGATGTGGTAGGGGGACAGCCTCAGATGCATCAGCTTTCAGTATGAGCAGCGCGTCAATATTTCGGTCTGATGGCTTAAGAGACCTTGATGACCGGTTTGATAAAGTAAGCGTTCTGAGCTGCGCTTCTCATCTACGCGCTGATGAGGCTTGTAGATTGAGAAAGAATACAATGAAGATGAAGGGAGTGAGGACGAGCCCCCGAACTCAGATGATTATGACTCGGCACCAGAGCTCATCACATCGCGAGAGGACTTCAATTCCCTCATGGACGATTTCCTACATAACTATGAGGTGTCAGGTGGCAAGATGAAGCCATCACTTCACGGCTCGGGCCCAGAGAAGTTACATTCATTGCGTGTCGCGATGGGCCATGACGTGCGTGTGATGGTCGAGGATCTTGATCAAGAAGAAGCCAAAGATGGTGATGTGTACGCCGCAATCGAAGAGGACGAGGGGCGAGGACGTTGGGATGTGGAGACGGTTCTGAGTAAGTGACATTACGCCGGGAATGACCAATCGTTCATTGTTCTACAAGCGACATACACGAACCTTGAAAACCACCCGCGGTTAATCAGGGCTCGCGAGGAACGAAAAGGACCCAAGATCCGGTTAGACCCCAAGACGGGATTCCCACTTGAAGTTAAGTCCACAGCAAGACTCGATGAAACCCAATCTTTGCCAGTAAGAAAGGTTGCAGGTGCGCCTTGACATGACCATTCATCTCAGCTAGTGAACACGACATTAGGCATCACAACACGACGGCCACGCGAAGAATCTGCAGAGGAAAGAAGGGAACGCAAACGGACAGTGAAGGTAGAACGACAAGCACGTCGTCTCGAGAAAAAAGAGAAAAAAGAGCAGTTCTCGGCTGCTGTCAAGCAGCAATCACAAGCACTTGCAAGAATAAATGCCAAAGTTCGTACATTGTGACTGGACTCTAAGGCCAATTTTAGTTGGTAGATGTACTATTGATTAGGTATCATAGCTAGTGTGGGTATAGATAGCGATAAAGCGTTTGTTCGATAGCAGGACGCTGAAATGATAGCGACAACGAAATGGGAGCGTGGTAAGATGTCATGTCAATGGTCAATCACCAGTCTGGCCATAGATCCAGTTGGATGTTTCCTTCTTCTTCCGGAGCGTCTTCTTGCTTCATCCATCTATCAGGAGCCTGAGATACAGTCAGAATCAAGCTCGGTTTATGATCTGGGGATGTTACCAGTGGGAAATAACGTTCCATGGCGCTAACGAATCGCTGGCGGTATAATTTCGGCGTCACTACAGTGGGTTCGCCCTTGCCTGCACCACCAAGGAATCCGGACTCTTTCACCCAATTCTCCAGTTTCTTGTCCAGGGTGTATGTACGGACATAATCTGAGGGACGTAAGGGCGCGTAAAGCGGCTGAAGTCTTTACATACCAACAATGCCCACAACGAGTTCATTCTTCAAGCTATCAACACCAACGACTAACGAATAGTCCATCACATTAATATCCGCGAGGAATTTGCTGTCATTATACAATGCTCCCCGAAGGATCCGCTTGGAATGTTCACGTAAGTAGAAAGGAGCCAAATGAGCAGCTAGTTGTTTGTGTGAACTCTTAAGCAGGAATTACTATACCGTTTGGCTACTTCATGCTTACTTTGTACGAGATTCTCGTCCAGCAAGACTTCATTCTCTCTGCCAGTTGACTTCACATGCCTATTTCGCGTAGAACCTTTTAAATCATAAATCTTGGACAAAAACTCAGAGGACTTTCCAAGAGAATTAACCTAGTTAACTTACCCTGAAAAACCGCCGGTCGTAGAATAAGTTTTCCATAACAATAAGATTCATCTGTGTGGACCTCCATCTACCACTGCCTCTATCCTGGCCAGATTTCTTGAATGAAATTTTATAACAACCAAATACTTTGGCGAGAAGCGTTGGCCTCTGTATGGTGTAATTAGCGTGGGCAAACAGAAAGCTAGATGGGCTGACGTTAGCGGAGACAGCAGAGGACATGTACGCAAAGTAAGTTGGCGCGAAAGTTTCCATTGTTTGAAATTCTGTCTTAGACATTTCCTTCGCGATGAAACGATCGTCTAGATGGTTAGCTCGCGTAAGTGCTTCTTCGGGATCCTTTCTTTTTTCTTACCTAGTGTCTTCAAGAATGCAGACCCTGATTTGCCGCCGCTTGCATTCCATTTGACACATCTGGCCAAAGACTCAATCATACTCTTGTCACAGTCGTACATTCGCCTCAATGCATCAAATTGTTCCGGATAGAGGACAGTACAGCTAATGGTCAACCCACCACTCTCAAAGGCTATCATAGTCAGAACACGGGGACGAAAAATAAATAAAACCTTACTGATAGCCCATGGGAGCTTAGATGATGGGGCTCTTAACTCATCCGTAGGATCAGCATTTTCGGATGGATCAATATTGACGACTCCCCAAGTCGAAGTTGACCCAGCCACGGAGTAGTCATCTGGCATGAAGGCTTCGCCACCTTCCGTCAATCTTGGTTCCCTTGATTGACGTTTCTCGGCTCGGGATTTAGCAAGCATGTCACGATATTGCTGAGAACTGCGATGGGAAGGATAAATTGACGACTATCCCGATGACAGTTCCCACTCACCTCAAGGCAAGAGCAATGATAGAAGTGGGCTCATCCAGACGCACTACCATAGAACAGTCTCTGAAGATGTGTTCAGCATCCCCTATCGGATCGTCCATCTCATCGTCCACACGAGTACGGTGAGGTAGGTTCTGAGGCCAGAAACCGGAAAGTGCCTTGAGCAGTGACTTGCGTTCTTGGCCGGGGGTATTGAAGTCAAAGTCGTAGAGCGGTGAGGGGATGGGAACTTTCGCGCCTGTAGTAGACGAAAGATATGGAGATGAAGACACTGAAGTCAGAGTATCTCTCCGCGAAGTCTCGGGTGACTCTGAGAGTACTGCTGGTCTGTGTCCTGAGCTGGATGGAGGGTTGGACTCTGGTAGGTGCGCTGGCGTAGCGTCCTTCAGTTCATCATCCGTTCCACGCGCCGGAAGAGTACCAGATGACTCTGGCGACACCTTATCTAACGATTTATGTGTGTCCTCATCATCTCCACCTTCGTCGTCGGCCTCGCTGGACGAGTCTGAACTCTCTGATTCATCCTGTATGGCGTCTTTCACGCTGTCTAGTACTTCGACCTTAGCTCGAGAGGATGCGACAGGGCGGGCGCGTCGACCACGAATGACTGCATATCGACGATTGGCGCGTTCGTTATCTTTGTTGATGCGTTCAAAATGTTTGGCGATGCTGGAAACTCTGTTTCCTGGAGGGATGACGCCGCGGCGCACAGTGACACCCTTGCCGACGGTACCAGAAGCGGTACGTGGTTGGGCCCTGTCCTTCCCCAAACTTCGACCCTGTTTTGCAGTGCCACCCCTTCCTACAACGCTTGAGGCCAACCCCTTGCCTGAGAGACTAGGTTTGCTTGCAGTATCGGAGTCGGCAGATAGGACAGGTTTTTCAGGGGAGTGTTGACGAGAAGTGTAGTTAGATGAATTCACCGGGCCAGGTATCCGGCTAGATTGTGACGGTTGTCGCGCTCGCCTCTGGTTATGCGTGAGATACCTAGGAGCAACGTTCGCTGCATAACTAGATTCGAAATCAGAAGCGGAAGGTCTTCTTGCCAATGATCGCTTGAATCTGTTCTTGCCAGCTTGAGGCTTAGGCCAGGGAGCTGCAGACTCCTGCTCACTCTCTGCTGTATCAAATTGAGGGTATAGGGCCGTTTTTGCTAGCTCCTCGAGACCCTGAAGAGGTAGAAATTCCGAGTATTTCTTCACGAGTTCAGCCACACTTGGGCGTTTGATTTGGCGTCTCGGGAGCCTAGAACTTGTCATCGCCTGAAGAACATTCGGATTCGATGAATGAGTTTCCTAGAGAGGTGATGTCAGTCTCCGAGTCAACAACAGTATTTTAAAATCACCACACTGACTGAAGTGGAGGGCTGAAGCGCAACACCTGTTGCAACTGTGCCCCCTTTGGGAGCACTAATAGTAGAATCACTGTCAGGATCCGACTTTGCCGACAGCGCGGGCTCTGAAGTTGGTAGGGGTTCAGTTACGGGCTCCGTTATTTTCTCTGATTCTTGGGTCTCGTTGGTCTTGACTTTCTCGAGCGTTCCTTCTGTCTCAGAAGCTTCTGATGCAGAAGAGGCCCCTATGGACGAATCTGCCGTCTCTCGTCGCGTGTCGGGAGGTGGTGCCGTTTCCTCTGCTTCCGAAACACCAGAAGAGGGGACAGCATTGTCGTACGTCCCAGGTAAGTTAACCCTTCTAGGCCAGATGGCCCGAACAGTTCCAAAGGTAGATGACCGTCTTCCACTTTTTTCGGCAAACACTCCTTTCGGCTTGGGTAACTTATCGAAGTCCGCTTGCCAAGCAACAATCTTGTCCTGAAGGTAAGACCGGACTTGATTGAGAGCCAGCGTATCGGTAGGTGACGATTCGTGATATATCTTGTTTATCATGCGAACGATCTCAGCTTTCTCCGATTCGGCCCTCAGGCTAAGTTGGCTTAGCTCAAAGGTGAACCTTGCATCGATTTCCTCATCACCTGTTGCCGCGTCCATCCTAATCAGACTGAGGTCTTGCACGAGCGCCGTATACCATCGAGAATTGCGATTCATTAGCCGTTCATAATCAGCATTCTTGAGACCGAGCTGAGTCTCTGGTCGAACTCGGATACGCATAGGAGGGAACACAATCTCGTGTAGTGTAATAGGGTCCGCCTGGAACCTTAAGGTCATACCGCGTTTTGCAAAGTAGCGAATGTGATGCCGATAAATGTTATGTTCGCAGCCTGCGCCCTGAACCAGCTGCACGTCTGCCGGGTAAAAATGAAGTTCGAGGAATTTGGCAAGTGAGTAGCGCTGCAGCTCTTCAGAAACAGGAATGAACGGGGTAGCCGAACCGCAGATACGACAAGCGCTCCATGTAGTTGTGAGCTCGGGGGTTGGGCCGAGACCAACAATCTGTCCATCCCATTGCTCAACTGCCACGAAGACTTTGGTCTCATTATGGACGTATATCCTGCAGTGCCGTGACAATGGCTGACTACATCCCTTGCCCGTGCAAATCGGCTGTTTGGTACCCATAGACCAGGACAATGTATCCGCTATAGACGATTCGATGAATTGGCCAAGGGTGCAGTCGTTCTCTCCGTAATACTTGATGTAACGAAGTGACGGAGGGAAACAAGCAGCATGACGACCATATTCCTCGGTTGGAAGGGTGTACTCCCGTAAGCTGATACACTGGTATTTTTCCACGACGAAGTCGTCTGCGTTCTTCCGAAGGTACCATTCCCATATACGTTGATGCTCTTGATGTTGCCACTTCACAAGGTTGTATCGACTTTCCAAGGCGATATCATTAGCAGTCTTAAGGGGTACCAAAGATTCCTCAATGGGCGTCTGATAGGGTGGAAGTATGGCAGAGACGGTGACTTGGGAGGGAGTATAGCTTGGTTTGTAGTCGAAGTATCCTGGTTCATCTTTGGTGCACAATGTTTCCCCAGGTGGTGTCATAGAGAAAGCCGGGCTAGATAGAGACTCAATCTGCGCCTTGACATCCTCATGACCTGAGAGTTTAGGAGTAGGGGTGGATTGAATCGGTGTCGCTGGCTGCTTCTCCTCACGCCTGACGACTTCATCTTCCCACCCTTGCTTAGCACGTATCAGCTCGTTGTCCAGCTCTTTCATACGGCTTAGAGGATAAGGGGGTGAAAAGCGGAGAGTCGCAGATACGGAGATGAACGTGGTAAGATAAGGATCCAACGCCTGTTGAATACGACGTGAGAGACGTAACTGCTCTGCATCATCATCTGGTAAGTCTGCCTCGGTGGGATCGTGATCCATTGGTGTAGATCCTGGGGATAGAGCGAGATGATCGAGTAGTTGGGAAGAGGATACATCACCATCAGGACGAAATGGATAATCCGAGGGTACTGCGTCTGGAGGGAGGGCGGGTAAAGCGATCACGGAATCCTTCCAAAGATGGGTCTCGAGCTTCAGACTACGAACGATGAATGTCAAGAATCTGGTGACTTGTTTGATGCGTCGCAATGTATCCTGGTCACCTCCTCTCAAGACAATAGTGCATCCCATTTCGCGATTGCACCCCTCAAAACGCATGTATGTCTTTCGATGACCGGGAATTAGGGGATGATCAAAGGTTTGGATACGAAAACGTGCGCAATGACCTAGACGAGGTTCCAAGGCTAGTTTGTCCATCGAGGAAAAGACGTCGGCTTGACTCATGCGCGCAACAAATTGTATGGCAGACGGTTTGACAGACCGTGCGACGGCAATCCCTTGCTTTGCAAGGGCATCAAGAGCCAATCTTGAGACGGACTTCTCCGCAAGAACTACATGAGGACGATAGGCTGCGATGCGGCTGACAAGATTGCCCATGTACTCTTTCTCTTGACGAACAATTTGACCGAAGTGCATATATTGCCCCTCCACACGGCTGAACTCCAATGGAAACGTTACCAACATGACTCTGGGGTGTCGTTGTAGTCTTGTCATACTCTTGTGAGCGACGTTCTTTGTAATGACAGCACCGTCTACGTATTCCGAATCTTTAGGGGCACCTCCGGGAATCTTCTTGATTTTGACATAGCGCCGAACATCCATGTCTGGGCCCTGGCGATGGGGATGGGAGGTGAAAGCTAGTTCTCCAGCGATCTTGAGAGCTAACTTCAAAAGTGTATCCTCCCACTCCTGTACATTAGGAATTTTTTCCGTTGTGAGCATCTGCCGAAGCATCAATTGTAGATGAGACATGGAGACGAGATTAAGCTCCTGCGCATATCTAGAGGAGAAATGATGGAATCAAGAGCGGATACATGGAGTAGGGAACGTACGCTGTGCTTTCGCGCCTGGTGCGCCATCCAGGCTCACCAATCATCAAGAAATCCGTGAGTCGGCTTTGCACCCGACTTCGAATGAAGGGCGTGGAGGACTCAAAATCGACATAAGAGTTGTAGCGAGACCGTGGTATGCTCTGCGGCCCAGGGCTGTCGGGTTGACGCTCTGGGGAGCTCAAGGGGAACTGTATGGAGCTCATTGCACCGCCAGGGATGGGAATAGTCACTGGAAAATCCAGTGGAGTTTTGGCCCCGGAAGTCATAGGCGGGGTATCCCGAGGGAAGGTGTTTGTGATAATGCTGAGATCCTTATCGTCATCTACGAGACCGCGTCGGAAAGGAGCAGCTGCTTTGTACGCTTGGGGACCTCCCCAAGGGTCTTCTAGAGGGCGATCGAGTGGCGTCAACGGTCTAGACGAGAAGCTACCCTCATCTGATCCTGAGGTGAGTTTCCTAGTCTCGGCGATGGAGAACAAGTTGAATGGTTCGTCCGTACGACCAAACAACTGAGATGCCGCAAATGGAGACTGTGAATGTCGCACGAGACCCATAGCCAACGAGTCCGATCCGAATTGGTGCGCGGCGAAAGGTGAAATTGCACTTGAGATGGATCGCCGATCGTCGTCGTCGTCTTCATCTACACTCGCCAGCTTCTCCAAACATAAGTTGCATACACGAATCCTACCGTCATGGCCAAACCGGGAACCCTTGATGATATTAGAAGCACACCGAGAGCAGAATATTTGACCTGTCAAGGTGAATTATAGCAGTGTACCAGTACTATAGATTGAGACGAACCGCATATCCGACAGTGATGCTTCCGCCGCCATGCAGTAAACACGCTTTTGCAATCATAGCATTCCCTGCACGTCTTATCATCCATCCAGTAGTCTCTTGATAGTCCTGCATAACGTCAAACCTTCACATGAGATAAACTTATCACCTTGCATACCTTCTCCTCTTATTCTCCGAATAACTTTGGACACCGACGCGGAGCGTTTGGCACTGCCTGTTGTCCTGATACTTCTGGCATCCTCTGGGATTGAGAAACCAGGGATGGTAGTTCCATAAAGGACACCATCCAGGCTGTCAGATACTGACGGATTGATGAATGTTCCGCGAGGAAAAGACAGATCAGAGTCCGTGTTAAAAGAAAGTTCTTCGGATACGACAGGAGTCAAAGATACGAGGGGAGGGGCAAGATGAGACGGGATAACATTCAGAGCTGGAGGACGTTCGGTACACGAGCGTGAAGATTCATTAGAGGAGTGGTTCTGCACGACCGATGCTGATGGGCGTCTTCGTTCGGCAGGTGCAGTACCGGAAGGACCGGCGGCGATGGTTCCGGCAGCTGAGGTAGGAGGCACCGACGACAAAGGGGTGGTAAATGTGCTCTTCACTATGGAGAAAAGAGAGGTCATGAGGGCGTAAGAAGATTGATCGTTCTCGTCCTCTTCGGAGAAAGGGTTGAACGAAGTCAAGCTCGCTACATCCTCCATCGGTCTGCCGCCAACCTGAGGAGTGGATGATGCGTCAGATGTCTCTACTTGGAATGTGATTGATAAAGGGGACTCCATCGCATGATGTGATCAAGATTTTGTGGACGAAAAAGTAGTTGACCATACAGTAGATTTCAAGAGGACCTCGTACGTATGGAAGTCGGGAATGATCGCTGACTAAGACACCCGTGGCGCGACGAGTTGATAAAATGCTAAATTCTGAGAGAGATCAAGTTGAACTACTGAATAGAACATGTTGTTCTGGGAATTGCTACGCCCCCCTTCCTCCTAGTTAGATAGCATTGATTGATGAAATGATGATCCTACGAGAGACACAATATCTGATTTCCGTCTCTCATATCCACACGTGACTGCGCAAGAAATGCCCGCGGACTCCGCGGCTCCGCGAGTCCAAGTGCCACACCGTAGAGGTCAGCCCTCTTGCATTGTTGGTTAGGCCAAATACAAATATCTCACCACATCGCCAATCGCTATGGATGATGAAGATGCCGAGTACATGCAAGGCAGTGACGACGAGGTTCGTGTGTTATTTCACTGGCATAAAAATATATTCTTCATTTAAGAGCAGGACTACGGGTTCGACTACTCAGATGAGGAAGGTGCTGATGACGCAGGGAGGATAGACGTCGAGAATATGTACTACACCGCCAAGGGTTTGTGCTGAGTGCTCTTTCCCACCATTATAATTCTCATTGAGGGGCCATAGCCAAGAAAGAGGAGTCTCCTGAACAAGCCTTGAAAGAGTTGGCCGCAATTGTGGATCAAGATGAACCAAAGAGTGATTGGTATGTTACTTCAACGTACTTGTGACTACCCATCTCAAGCAGATGCCTCCTAGGGGATTCAAAGCACTCAAACAGTCGACCAAATTATTATACCTTGTTCTCCACCGACCCAACGATGCGCTCAAAGCGTACACGCGCCTGTTGACTTATACAAAGTCTACGGTAACCCGTAACTATGCAGAAAAGTCAATCAATGGCATTCTCGACTATGTGGGCGGTGGAAAGGGTGGACCCGTGGAGGTTACAGTGCTTGAGAGGTTTTATCAAGCAACGAAAGATGCACTCCGGGAAGCAAAGAATGAGGTATGATTTTTTTAATCTGAACATTGTGTCCGCATTGCCTGAATGCTGCGTTAAGCGATTGTCCGCGAAAACTAACTTGAAGTTGGCAAAACTTTGGTTAGATCGCGGGGAATATGGGCGATTATCCAAGGTATGCTCACTGTGCCCTTGTGCGCTTAAGCGAATTCCCACGTACTCGCTTTGTTCAGTTAATCCGGGAACTCTACTCTGTGACGGAAGCTGGCGCAAGTGGTGAAGACCAATCTCAAAAAGGCACTCAGCTGCTCGAAATTTATGCGCTGGAGATCCAGATGCACAATGAAACGAGGAACTACAAGGAGCTGAAGGCAAGTGATGCGTTTTAAATAAATACACGACCACAAATGACCCCTTACTTGCAGGAAATTTATAACGCCTCGAATAGTATTCGCTCTGCGATACCCCACCCACGTATAATGGGTATCATCAAAGAGTGTGGAGGGAAGATGTGGATGGGTGAACGTTGGTAATTCATCATTGCCTGATGTCGGATTAAACACCCTTTGTAGGTCAGTGGAATCGAGCGAGTGAAGACTTTTTCGAATCCTTCCGCAATTACGATGAGGCTGGTTTACCACAGCGTATTCAAGTCCTCAAGTATCTTGTACTAGCGAACATGCTCACTGGAAGCGAGGTCAATCCCTTCGACAGCCAGGAAACCAAACCGTGCGTTTTCCGTTCTTTTGCTGCTTCAATTCACTTCAACCTGGAAAAAATCAGGTACAAAAATGACCCCCAAATTAAGGCTATGACCGATCTCGTCGACGCTTATCAACGTCGTGAGGTTCATACCGCCGAGAAGATTATTCGAGGTACGTCCTAAATTCTCAACTCGATCCATTTGCAACTTGTCATTTCTCTTGTGAAGATAATCGCTCGACGATCATGGAAGACAGCTTCATTCGTTCGCATATTGGCGACCTCCTCCGCAGTCTTAGGACCCAATACCTGATTGATCTCATCAAACCTTACACTCGACTTGAGCTCGCATTTCTTGCGAAGGTGTGTTATCGAATTCAACGAATTCAACGTAGGATGACACACAACTAATATCCCGAAGCAACTGAACGTTGATGCAAACGAAGTGGAAGAGCTATTGATCGATCTTATTCTTGAGGGTAAGATAGATGGCAAGATTGATCAAGTCAATATGCGTCTGGAGCTAGACAAGCAGTACGTTTCGTATAGGTGGCTAGGTCGACCACTTCTGACTTTCTACAGGCAAAGTCTTGAGAGGCGACGATACATAGCTCTAGATCGCTGGACAAGTGCACTTGGACGGGTTCACGGAGCTGTTGTAGGGAAATCGTCGACGAGTAGTAGTAGAGACTTGTCAGACATTTGATAGTTGGCGCTAGTGATCGGACCAGAATCATGTACGAATTTGTTCATTCTACATTGGCTGAATTGTAGTTTGTATTACTAACCGACATTGACCTCTGGCCACGTCTCTGTCTGGAAAGGAGGAGGGAATAAGGATAGCGAGAAAACCTCAGGTATATTGGAAAACGGAAGCTAAATGGGCTCACGCATTGGCATTTCTTCGCCTGGGAAGCAAGTTTTGCGACTTACCACAATCAAGCACGGGGAACGATTGACCTAGAATCATAATTCCAGCCATTCCTCGCCGGCGTGTCGGTTGGCACACGCAATTCCCTAGGGAACAGCCCTGGTAATCGCGACTCCAAAGCTTTTTTGTCGACCCCGCGGAGGGTCTTCGCCAACTCAGTCTCCGCAACTCCACGTTGTCTTGGGTCTTCAACTCGGTTCGCTTCCCTGAAACGATGGGGATCTATTTTCTCCAACTCGTCCATCGCTCTCTTCATGCATTGATATTTCCTAGCCAACTCTTCTTCCCGCTTCCAGCGTAGATGGCGCTGGTATAGCATCCAGGCGCGCTCGATGGTTTCATGTGCCTGCTTGGATGGAATAGCAATCTGGATGGCATGAGCGACGTCGAGACGCCAAGTGCCGGTTGGAGTCGGTTTGTTGGCGACGTTAGGAGGATATAGAGCCTTGTGCAGCTTCTCCTTGGCGGGATCTACAGCAGTTTCACTTCTCCCAGAATGTCGCACTGAAACTCTTGAGATGCGAAGAGGAAATTTTGGCCGATTTAATGTGAGACGAGACGAGACCATTGTAGAGTCGCCGGTTGGATTCGGTCCGCGTCAGGACGCGTCTCAGGCTCACAGCCATGTCTTTCCTTCAGCTCACGCTGTCAAGCATTGCCCACCGCGTTAGTAGCCCTGTAAACTTTACCACAACTGCTATGAAACGTCCCTAACCCTTTCTAGAGCTCATTTCTTTGTCGTAGCTTCTCCACCACCCATGTTGTTCTCACCAGTCAGACTAAGAAAGTAGTGGCGCGTAAGCCTCAAGCGTCAAGGAAAAGAGCGAAGTCGAGTATCTACGATGCGGAGAAAATGACTCTTGCAGATGCGATTAATGTCCTACGAGTATGTTCAAGATTCGTGTGCATTTATTTCCATTCGACTCATTACATAGGCCGTCGAAGTTGGCTCTTCGAGCGGGACGTACGAGCTCGTCATCAAGACGGCGATGCCAAGGGGCTCAGCCATCCCCAAAGGACGTATCTCCCTCCCAAGGGAACCGAAACCAAAGGCCAAAGACAAGATACTTGTCTTTGCTGATGGAAAGGCTGCGGAAGAAGCCAAAAAAGCTGGTGCCGATATAGTTGGCGGAGCCGAGCTCGTTGAAGGGGTTGAGTGAATGCACTAGTTCAGAGTCCTAAGTTTCACATCTTTCCTGTTGTTGTTCTAGGTGGCTAGTGGCAGACTGCAAGCAACCTTGTTCCTCTCCACCCCCTCTCTTGTCAAGACCATTTCTCAGCGTCTTGGCCGTGTCCTTGGCCCGCGTGGCTTGATGCCATCAGAACGTCGGGGCACTGTCACAGACGATGTTGCGGGATACATTCGGCGTCTACAGGGAACCACGGAGTGGAAGGGCGACAAAGCTGGAACGATCCGAACACCGATAGCGAAAGTGAGTCTCTTCATGCCGTTTCTCAACTCAACAGGTCTCATAGCCTAGTTTAGATAGATTATCCAGTTGAAGATGTTGTTAAGAACGTTCGCCACTTCGTTAACGTTGTAAAGCGCGCCACTGGAAACCAACCGCAGTCCACAGACAAAGTTCAGAGCTCAAAACCCGGCAGGTTATTTCCATCTTTATCGTCTGTGCCATACTCACTTCGCCCTACCAGCTAATGTAATAAGGAAAATAATCCTCAGCTCGAGGCAGGGCCCGGGGATCCGAATTGCGGATTTATAGTGTATGGCGAACAGCAGGGTTCATGATGCACACTACTCATGGAATATGAAACCAATAAAGCTTATACCTTTACGCAAGCTCTCGTATCAGGGAGAATCGCCTCAGAGTTACTCCGCGAGCTTCGGCTTCTCCACGTAGTTCTACGTTTGCTTTTTTGGTGGTAGATTGCAAGTGCCATCATCCTCACTATTGATACCGGTATCGGTAGATGATGCTCTGATGGATTGTCTTGTGACTGCGGGATTTGACAAGCTTGTGTTTCGATTGCTGCCGACTTGGTCCTGGTGTTGAGAGAACCTGACTTGCGGTGGGTTCTTAGGCTCATGTGGGAAGATGTCACCCCAGCCGGACTTGCGGGCATCGTAGTATGGCTGTTTCCCTTGGGACTTCGGGACGGTCATACGCAGGATCTTGCCTGTACTCCGAGGTCGGTTCACGCCACATACTAATAAAAAAACTCCACGTACCAGAAGGGGAACAAACATCCATCACTACATGTCCACTCTTTTTGAGAGGGGGAAAGATGAGGCGCGGCCAGTGATAGGCTTCGGCTTTCAATAGGCTATCAATTTCCGCATGATTACGGCTGTGTGGTTCCAATTTTTTTGGGAAGGCCCCCATGATGGCGTGTTCGGGTGGCGACGAAGGGTTCCCATCATCTGGTTCCAACTCGACTAGGGGGCGTTTCGCTTCTTCGAGCCGTATCTGTCGAGTGCCAACTTCTCCCAGCCGACCAACTTTGACATCTGGGATACTTGGCCTTGGGCCCCTTCTGATGACGACGTACGTATACCCGATGTTTTCGTGGCCAACCCCAGAATGCTTCGTCCGTCGGACGAAAGGAGGACGTTCCATTCGCTGTGAGAATCCACATACAAGCTTCGCAACATTTGATCTATGAATGGGGCAAACACCGTCGTGGGGGCACTAGACCACCATCAAGATGACAGTACGAAAGGGTATTTCGGGGGAGGGACGAACCGGTGCTAGAACGTGTGATCCGGAAATCGTGCTTTCCTCCGAACTACAATTCTCTACTTCCTTTCGACCTAAGCTCAATAGAAGCTCTCTAGCCTCAACGACACTTTGGAAACCGGATGGACTGCTATGATCTAGTAGGACCTACGTACAGGAAGGCATTAGAGGCGGCAAACGTCGACGACGACGAGTCTACTTACGATCGTGTCTGCACCACTTTGCCAAATTTCTTTCACCAACAACTTTCGCTGCAAAGAAGTCCGCAAAGTTGACAGAAAGAAGGCCGAAATTGCAATAGTATTGCTTCCGTCACGGGGCTGCTCGTTGCTGTCAAGATGAAACGTCCTCTGCCAAGCTATGTTGAGGTTGTCGCGAGGAATATCTGATTGCACTTATAAGTGAAAGGACTGTATGAGTTCGAAATTCGAGCACCTTGAAGAAGCCGCTTTCCGATGCTAACGAGACCATCACGCTTCTCAATGCCAACATACTTGACGATATCAGTAGAAGACAAAGTCACCTGGTGATCTTCATCTTCACCACTGGACGAATTGGGTGCCTGGAATGCGTAACTGGCAGCCCTAGGAATGCCGACGTACAAGTCAGGTCTTAGTTTGATAGATGTCCGTTAACAGTCACCAAAGAGCACTGCCTGTTCCGGCGCCCCAGTCGAGCACGTTTTGCACAGACCATCGAGGACCTAACCTCGACTTGACATGATGTAAAACAGCGTAGATCGCAGAATAATGTGCAGGCAGCACTACAGAAGCAAAGGCAGTGCTATCCCGCTCTGCATGGCGACGTGCTTGTTTGTAGGACCTGTAGTGGACGTTGAACACGAGGTCCCAATTGTTGCTGTCATCGCCGTCGTTGAAGAGCCGCTTTGCGTCACGTCGTAGAAGGCGTCTGTCAGAATCTGGATGCTGTAAGTAACCAGCGCGGCACTCGAGTATAGTGAGATTTTCACCCGAGATTAATGCAGAGATGGACTGTTGTAGTTGCTGGGGAATGACGACGGCGCCTAGTCGCTGGCTTCCGAAGAGTGCCGCAGGAGACTTGCGCTCTGCTTGGGGGGTTGGTTCACTATCCTGATGTGACAACTCGGTTGGTGCTGAGTCGATAGGGTAAGCTGTCAATTCATGTATGTCATGAAGAGGATGCTCTCTTTTCGCTTTTTGTTCTTTGATGGAATTGTCGATATCCCGGAGTATGGCCCTGAATGATTGGTCAAGGTCAAGCGGCACATTGGGTTGATGAGAAGAGAAAGGTGAGGAACGCAGGAAAGGTACTACGCGCAATGTCTTAACGGAGCGTATACATATCATCACCACCAACGTACTACTGAACGCGTGGTTATTGACGCGCGCAAAGGCGGTCGTGTGTACTTATGTAACCGGGGCGGCCACTGTCATCACGGTTTAGGCTTATTTCAAGACTGTCATGAATCCTTCCGAACGACCAACAAAGAGGGTCAAACGAGATGAGGCTGGGGTGGCTCCAACCCCTCCCCCTGCGAGGCACAGCAAGGAAGACTCCGACGAGGAAGAGCCTGGCTTTGTTAACAACGGTGCTGCTCATGGGTCTGATCTCTATTTAGACACGGTACGAAACGAATCGCGTAGTCTGTATGTTTTGCGGAAGCTCAAACCTTGCTCAGGTCAATCGTGCTGCACTTGACTTCGACTTTGAGAAACTTTGTTCAGTGTCATTGTCAAATATCAACGTCTACGGATGCCTTGTCTGCGGGAAGTACTTTCAAGGCCGGGGACGTAATTCTTATGCGTATGCTCACTCCATCCACGATGATCATCATGTATTCATCAATCTTGAAACTACCAAGGTGTGTCCCGCATGGTGGACTTGAACTTGGGTGAATCTAACCTACGCAGGTATATGTATTGCCAGATGGTTATGCTGTCTCAGACCCTTCCTTGGAGGACATCGCATTCGTTCTCTCGCCTTCCTTCTCACCTCCTGGTGTTGCTTCGCTTTCCACTGCCTCCCATCTCTCCAAACCGTCCTATGACTTAGCTTCCAAGCCATATATCCCTGGTTACATAGGTCTGAACAACATCAAGAGGAACGACCATATGAACGTAGTCATTCACTCTCTCCTTCACGTACCGCCGCTTCGTGACTTCCTCTTACTCTCGCGCTTTGACGGAAAGCAGTCCGAATTGGTCAAGCGATTCGCCTCACTGGCAAAAAAGTTATGGAATCCCCGGTTGTTTAAAAGTCAGGTCAGCCCCCACGAATTCTTGCAGGAAGTTGGTAGAGCTAGCGGCGGCAAATTCAGACTGGAAACTCAAGGGGACCCAGTAGAATTTCTCAGGTGGCTTCTCAACGATTTGCACAGGGATCTAGGTGGCAGTAAAAAGAAAAACACCAGTCAGTCCTCGTGTTGTACCTGCCACACGTTTCCTTTGCTTACCAGTGGATCCCACCTTACTGTATAGGTATCATATTTTCCACTTTTCAAGGGCAGGTCCGCACGGAGACGCAACATGTTGTCGTTCGTCCTGATGCCTCGGAAAACCAAAAGCCAGTATTTGATATTGATAGAGGCAAGCCACTACACCTCGTGTTTTGGACGTAAAGTCTTACACCTACGTTTGATAGAAACTAAGGCAACAACGTCGCCTTTCATGTTCCTCGCCGTTGACCTACCCCCGCCACCTCTTTTCCAAGACGCTGTGGAAAAAAATATCATTCCTCAAGTTGGTATTCATGCAGTGCTTGCTAAATATGACGGGGTCAAAACACAAGTTGATTTGATTTATTTTCTGACAAAGTCCGCGCTTACAAGTGATCCGATGTTCAGGAATCGAGGGGACAACTGCGTCGGTTCAATTGTCAACAACTTCCTCCATATCTGATAATTCACTACAAGCGGTTCACGAAGAACAACTTCGTAGAAGAAAAGAACCCAACTATTGTAAACTTTCCTCTGAAAGGCGTCGACTTCCGTGACTGTTAGTTGTGATGAAGGTTATTATTCGTCTTTCACGTGAAATGGCTCACTATCCTGCGTAGATTTGAGCTCTGCTGAGCATCCGTCTCCTGTCTATGACCTTATCGCGAATGTAATCCATGAATCTGTAGCGGGTACCACTCGGGATAAAGAGAATACTGTTTGGAAAGTCCAGTTGCGTGCCGGGAATGGAAGTGGGGAGAACGAGAAATGGTTCCAAATCCAGGACCTTATAGTTGAAGAAATACGAAAAGAGATGATATTTCTCGGCGAGACGGTCATACAGGTGCCATACGTCTTCTCCTGACCATCCACTGGTGTTGACCACCGCATCTAGATCTGGGAACGTCGAAACAATGCAACAGAGAGTTGAGAGGGGTCGTTCTGGTTAAACCATGCACTAAGCTAGCGTATGCTCGTACCTAGAGACAGCCCATATCATATGTAGGACACACCAACTACCACTCAAGTCTCGTATGCCATTTTCCGCGTTCGATAAGGGATTTGTAGGACGTCAACGAGGGTTGATGTTCATAGTCGTGTACGCCACTGCATTCAGTCACCTTTGACCGACATCACCGCCAGGGGCCGATTTAGTTCCTTGTCCATGCTATAAAGTGGCGAGTCAACCAGATGCTCATCTCAGACCCCGGAAATGAATTACACTTCGGCATTCGATCCATGATGCTGGTCCCAATGTGACGGTTCAGCGTCGGCATCGCCTTGCCTTACCAAGAGAGGCTTGAATACATAAATGCCTGATAACACTCCTGTGACCGAAAATGTTTAAAGGCCGAAGCAGGATGTTACGGATTCAAAGTTTGTGCATGAATTGATAACGCATGCAATTCGCTGGTCCTCAGCCAAGTGCATCTTGTCAAGTTAGAGGGCATGGTATTGACTCACCAGTCAAGGCGGCGACAGCGTGCGGTACGAGACGGCGAAACATGGCAACGCGAGGCAGACTTTCAACTGGCCTGAGTGAGACTGTTAAGTTATCAGCGGTCCAGCTGCCAGAGTCACCACAGAATACCCGTGTCACGTGATGCGTGGCGGATGCCCACAGGCTGGCGCTGGCGCCAAGATATGATCCCGAACCGACTCAACGGCGTGCACATTGTGCTCTCACTCGACTACCTTCAGCTGGTCTTGGCCCTCTACATTTACAAGGCACGGCTCAAAGTTACTTATTCATTCTACGGGAAAGGCACTTTGAACGGGTAGAACACAACCTACTCTACTAACAGTTCTAGTGTCCAATCAAGGGGCCATAATTTGAGTCTGTAGTGGGAAACTAGGTCTCTATTTGCCACAAAAAGGTGCAGAGGGCTACTCCAGGCCCAGACGCATCAGAGCCTGTTCTGCAGCAGCTTCTTTTGCCACAGATCTACGTGGGGCATCGCATGATCCCATGACTTGGCCGTCAACTGTAGCACGAAATTTACTGATAGACACCAAAAACTCAGCGTGCCCACTCACTCTTTACTACGACGGACCATCTATTCTCTGCAGCTTGTCCGTTGTCCTTTTCATGATAGCTGATCGACCTGAGTTGACCTATACCTTGGAAATCTACATGAATGAAGGTGAGTAGTATTCAAGAGGGTTCTGTAACCGCCCACAGTTGTTGAGACGGACGGTAGGAGCTATGAAGTGTAAAAGCCAACTGAGAAGGAGCTCACTCCAAGGATGAAAAAATGCAGGAAGCTGGTCGATACATACGAAGATTAGAAGCCATGCGTGCTAGCAATTGTTCTCGTGGTGTATTCAAGGTAGGTAATTGTGCTTGGGGAAACTTGTGACTTAACTTAGGGGGGACGAGAGTATGACTTTATAGTGTTCAGAGCTTGAAATGTCGGGTCAGCACCCGAATGAAGGATCATGTCTGGTTGTCGATACTCACAGTGCGTTCCCTATGCGTAAAACGCCGGCGTCCCATTGTAGCAAGCAGGAATACAAGAGTCCGGACGGGCAGTATGTAACGTATCGTAGCTTGCATCGGAACCAAAAGTTTCCATGGTTGACTTGAGGCGCTTACATCTCGTGAGAAGCCAGAGATCCAGATAACGACCGCGAAGGGACGTTTCGCAGAAGAATTGCACTCCGATTCAAACCCGCAGTCTTTCGCTAACGTAGAAACATCGTGTGACGTTAAATTGCTGAGGTGATGACTTCCACCCTGTAGCGTCTGATGCCATCCGGCGAATACGGTCTGACCAACGCAGTGAGCGCTATAGTGTACCAGCACATCCGATTCGTACTTAATCCGCAGCCATGTGCATTGAGTGGCACGGATCATATCGAAGTCGGATAGTTTTAGAGGGCCTCCATCAGCCAAACCAGGGTGGTGTTCGAGGGTATTAATGTGTTCCTGACAGTTTGGGACGCTTTTCTCGTTAATTACCGTTAAGCGCCCGCGCGTGCGATCATCTCCACGAAGGCGTGCGTCGACAGCAGACGTTTCATGCTGTACACTTCTGAGTTCGGCTATAGAACCAGCACTAGAGAAATGTGGCATACTTATCAATGAGCAGTACACCACGACAGTATTAAGATTGGTCCGCCATAATGATGTACTCTGAACCTGTGCAGAGCCCGGAGATCTGTCTGAGTAAGTGATGAATGGCACTGATACCGGTGACCAACTCCCTCTGAGACGTCTGAGAGGGTTCTGAGTAAAGCAGTGTAATCGAGTCTTATATGCTCGTTCCAGTGGAGAGAAACTGATTACATAAATAGGACGTAGAAATGACGAGGCCGACAGTATGAGGGCACGACGGGTATGGGAAACACAAATAAATACAGGAGAAATGTTGAGAACCCATAGACGGAAGCAGTGCGTGGGGGAGACGATTAGATATGTGGGCATCAGGACCATTCCGCTGTCAGGATGGTCAGAGCCTGGTCCGCAGCATCATCTCGAGAGAGATGCTTGTGAGTGCCCTTCCCGGATGAGACGGCTTTGCCGTCGACTGCACAGGAATTCACAAGGGGTTCCAGTAAACAGATGAGACAACTACGCACTCTTGCATACGGATGTCCACTCTGGCTCATGTGCAGGCCCAGACGTTGTATCGACCCAACTGAGAGAAGGTAACCTCCCCTTTGACTGAAGAACTGAAGGGAATTAGTCAAAGATACTCGGCTCTCAGGCTATATGGCATCCCGTACAGTTGTTCAGCGCAATAGTACCCGTTGCTGTATTGCAAGTCAGCGAGTCAGCACAGAGGACACATACTAGAAGGCTCACGGGGAGACATACTGGTAAAGCCGTATGCAGCCCAAGGTTCATCGCAACCACTTTTATAAAGCGATTGGTGCGTGAAAATGACTGCGATACCTCTCACACGAACCGCACAAGCAAGGATGTTCATTAAGGGTGACTGCACACACCGATCCGATGGAGTCTGGGATCCCTTCGTGTGACTTTAGTCTCGGAGTCCAACCAGGTCCAGACTGCCCTGCCGACTTAGCAATACCCAGGAGAAATGCAAGAACACCCCTAACTGTAAAAGGGGATGAACGGTGATATGAACGGTGGCTAGGGTGCTCTTGAGGGTACACGTTCAAGTGAACTAATCATTAACTGAAATTTTCAAAATCGTTAAACTGCATCTCGGAAATAACTAGGCGTACCGATAGCGCAGCCTCAGCAGACTGATCCCGAACGGTGAGAAGGGAAGCAAGACCTCACATCTTGGCGCGTGTACAACAAGCCTCGCATGTTATGGATGTTGGATGCGACGTCGGAGCCAGGAATAACGATCGTAAATGCGGGGCGGCGGTTGACCTCGAGGCGGCAAGGCATATATTGATCGTTTTCTTGCTTCTTGCCTTCAGGCCGTCTCAGTGCAGAAACGACAGACCGGGAAATGTAAGACGCCAAGGGCGAGACGTCTGCGCCAACGAGAGCTCCACGCATATCAATATCTAACTCGGAGTTTCAATACAAACGCGAGGCACTGTCCACGCCAGGTGACTCTATGATGCCCTAGGGATCCCAAGGGATACCTCAAGACGGGTGGCCAGTTGGTCCATCATAGTTCAAGTGGGCCAAAAGAGCCGTCTCAGCTTCCTTCTGATCTGACCTGTGGCATGAAAGCTAAAAAAAGTGTGTTCTGGCAACTAGCACTGGAGAAGAAGAGATACCATGAAGGGCGACATTGGGATGGGGGTGTGCTGTGGCAGGAGTCGAGCCAAAACACGTTCCCACAGGCTGCCACGGGGCGTGAGCGCACTTCATATCAGTCCCATCTTTAGAATTCCCGAAGCAAGCTCTACACGGCGTGGGGGAGGACACAGCAGACAGGCTACACGT
>QFDW01000542.1:0-29154 GCA_003315895.1 Lactifluus rugatus | reverse complement strand
CACGGCGTGGGGAGGACACAGCAGACAGGCTACACGTTGGATCTTGTTCAGGCGCCCTGGCATCGCTCACCCGACGGATGGCACAATTTCAAATTAGCGGCCAGCGTCTGTGATAGTTAACTAACAGCTTAATCAAACGGGCGTTTGTTACGATAACTCAGTCGATTGCACAGTATGGTACACGCTCAATCCCCTCCACATCTTCACCACAGAGGATCCTCACGTTGCTACTGGAACTTCTCCGCTTGCGACATGTCATCTGGTGAGACTTTGCCACACTCATAGCCCCGGCGGCAAACTATGCGCGCGCTTTTCGGCAATTTCATATTTGGACAATGCATACAAGTGAAACGCACATAACTTCAGTTACACGAGCGCTCAGTTTGGAAGCCAGTTGTTTAATCGACCATAGGGTTTAGCATTGATACATACAAACATCGTACTTATCCCAACTACCAAGTGTCAAATTCTATCCTCTAATGATCCGGTCCTCTTAGAGCGTAACAACCTTTTGTATTCTAGACATCGTAGCAAGAATCAGTTATAGATGCTGCGCCCTTTAGAAGGACAAAGGCGGAAGTAAAATTGGGGGTTTCCCTGTAATGCAGTCGATATGAGAGGAGAATCAGTCCCTATCTTTGTCCGAACAAGTCTTAATACTGACCGGATTAGAGTTGTCTCCTCTGAGTGAGGAAATGATACGCTGCAATCTGCTTTGCGACAGATCTGGTTGTGGCACTACCCTCGCTTATAGCGTAACCTCTCACTACAAAGTTTTAGTATAATGAGCCAGTCAACCAAGTGGTAAAGAGTAGACAAACGTTTCGCTACTGCGGTATGCGTTGTTTGATGTTCAGGCCCACTCCGACTGAACTCCCAGCTCAATAGAGAGGCTTCGCCAGTGGTTTGAAGGTAATTGTTTAGCATGAGAACGTAGTCTGCACAAGCTAACTGTAAGAACACGTAGCTATAGATGCAGGTTCCCCCTACCAGTATTTGAAGACATGGTTGAGTATTATTTTACGTGGAAAGTAGTAGGTGCGTTTCGAAGAGTAGAAGATATTGCGAGTAGAGTAATTCAGTGCAGGAGAGGGGTTTATATACTTCCCAGCAACACAGTCCTCCAAGGGTGAGCGAGAGGTGAGTTGAGGTATCCGGCGAAAGGGAGTGCCACATCGGAATGGAGCCAAAGACGAGAACGGTGAATACCCTGCTCGAGTCAAACGATCCTTAGGGAATTTGTGCTGGTTTGTGACGTTGCTCCCAACAAACAGAAATGTCCGGCCATACGCAAAGTTGCAGTATTAAAGGGGATAGAACAGATGATTATGAGGTCACTGACTAAACTGTAGAGGCCCCTAAAGCAAGATCCGACGTTGAAGGGACACTGGAGGGGCAAGATAGGCAAAAATACAACACAGTTCCGTCGAGACCAAGCCCACAAGACCGAAATTGGATATTTGGATGACATTAAGGTGAGCTAGAAGCTCCGGATACGAACCAAGAAAAGATCTGTGAATCATTGTCGAAAGCGCGGGTTCGCCAGTTGCAGCGACCGGTGTAGTCGTTGTATATGTTTCAGTGACTCGAGCATAGCAAGCGCCTATCTGCTGTGTTGACATCAAGCGCCTTGGAATTGTTGCAATGGAGAGTAAATGAACTACGTGGTATGGGTGACACAAGATATCATGTGGTGGTACCATACAAGAGTAAGATATGTGGTTGTCCATAAGGTGGACTGAACAGTGCATTAGTCAAACCTGGGTTCACGGACGAATAGGGGCACTTATCGGCATTAGGCCAATAAAGATCACACAAAACATAAGTCATATGTTCATCGTTGATCTCCGAAGTATTTTATGCAATGACTGTGAGACTGGGCTCGGCGTACGGCTGCGGGATGGTCGAGACCCAAAGATTGTTCCTAATTCCTTGGTGCATAAATGAAGGTCAACTGGCAATGGAGTGTTCCGGTTATTGTCTAGACATAAAACTCGTAAGAGACCGGTAAAAGAGAGTGCGACAATTGCCAGCTTGAGGCGCGCCGGCAGCGCGAGCGCGAGCGCTGTATTTAAACCACTAGACAATGACGACAAGTCCGGGCTTAACTGAAGTTGGTGGTGATATCAAGCACGTGGAGGAGGGTTATCGGAGGGTGAAATTGATGCGCGGTAATTGCCGGAATGTCTGTACGGCGATGAGTTGTTGGTCGCCTCAGCGCTCTCGCTCTCCTTAGGCCCCTCCTCGTCGCCATCTCATCTTTCACTCTCCTTCATACAGCAGAGTCACTCTGCTCTTTCCTCCTTCATCTTCTCTTTTTCAGCTACCCTCCGTGCATCCCCCCCTTTTTCTCACCCCTGGTCGTCACCCGTCCTTCCTCGGCAAGTAAAATCAATTAGGAACGCATTCCCCTCATATTCCAGGTTCGTCCCAATTACCTTGGGCCTTATCACTATCTAATTTTTTCTTACATTTGTCAGGCTTGAATTCACCCGTTCACACTTCTTTCCCATCGTCGACAGTCATGTCATCTCAAGCTCAGGGTGATATTCAGGAAAGAATCGCCGCTGCCCGTCGCGAAGCGGACAGCTTAAAAGAAAGAATTAGGGCCAAGCGCGAGTCGTCAGCGGATACAAGTCGTCAGTATTTCTATCACCTTCCTTTTTCCCAGTTGTTGAGACTGTTACCCCCTCTCAGTTCGAGCTATGGCTGCTGAGGTTGACCCTTTGCCGCGCATTGTCATGAGGCCACGTCGTGCTTTAAGGGGCCACCTTGCTAAAATATACGCAATGCATTGGGCCACCGATAAACGACATCTCGTCTCAGCGTCTCAAGACGGAAAATTGATTGTCTGGGACGCATACACCACCAACAAAGTCCATGCTATTCCACTTCGATCTAGCTGGGTCATGACTTGCGCTTATTCTCCATCTGGAAACTTCGTCGCTTGCGGCGGTCTTGACAACATATGCTCTATCTACAATCTGCATAGCAAAGAGGGTAATAGCATTAGAGGCGCTCGCGAATTAAGCGCACATTCTGGCTACCTTAGCTGCTGCAGGTTTATCAACGACCGTCAGATCGTCACTAGTTCTGGCGATATGACTTGCATGTTGTGGGACATTGAAACTGGATCACGCAGCGTGGAGTTCAGTGACCACACTGGAGATGTTATGAGGTGGGGACCGAGATTGCTACGCCGAATTGATCATACTCATATCGTTCAGCCTGTCATTGGGCCCAAATCCAAACTTGTTTGTTTCAGGTGCATGCGATGCCACCGCCAAGCTTTGGGACATTCGCACCGGCAAGGCTACCCAGACTTTCACTGGTCACGAATCTGACATCAATGCTGTCCAGTATGTTACCTGTCCATTTTAGCTCTCCTGAGGGCTTACCATCCCGCACGTAGGTTTTTCCCAAACGGAGATGCATTTGCCACGGGCTCGGACGACGCATCTTGTCGTTTGTTCGACATACGGGCAGATCGGGAACTTAATACGTACACGCACGACAACATACTATGTGGTATCACGTCCGTGGCATTCTCCATCTCGGGCCGCATCCTCTTTGGTGGTTATGATGACTGGACTTGCAACGTGTGGGACACATTGAAGGGAGAACGTGTCGGTGTTCTCACTGGGCACGAAAACCGCGTGAGCTGTTTGGGTGTGAGTGTGGATGGAATGGCCCTTTGTACGGGAAGCTGGGACAGTACTCTGAAGGTAATGAAAATAATACCCATCGAAGTGGGTGAGTTACTCACCACATTTTAGGTCTGGGCTTAAGTCAACCGCGAAGGGTTAAGTTAGTGGCGCACCCTTGTCATACCCCTTTCCCCCGCGCTCGTGCTCGGTTCTATTTGCTCGTCATTTTGTGGTTATCATATCTTGTGTTGTTCACCATATCTTGTCACTCGTCCACGATTGGGCTTGTCTGAGCCACTTCGCGTCTGTCATTACCGTGCTGCCAGTTACATCGCTGGTAGACCTTCTCTGTGCTTGGGAGTATGTTTGTGTGGACGTTTCCCGTAGTTTGATAGTTTCTCCAGCCTATTTGACTGAAATATTTGTGTACCTTAGTTAAAATCACGTGAGCATATGTGGGAGTCTGTCGCTCGAGTATATGCGTGTCAGTCTAATTGAACATGTCTGACGATGACCGTGCAGCAAAGGCAGCCCGCGCGAAAGCTCTTGTTCGTATCTCTTTCTTCAACAAAGTACCTGTAGAAGCTCACACTCACCCAGCTTAACAAAAAGAGGCAACAAAAGAAACCAGGTCCTGCCTTGAACCCAACACCGGGCTCGCCATTGGTCAGAGGACTCTCCCCTCCCCCTGTGGAGGTCAAGGCCAACATGACGGAGATGTGGGCGTCAAACTCTTGTCATCGCCGCTTTCTGAAACTAATAAGGGGTACATATTAGATTGAGCACCAGTTCACCAGGACAGAACGCGTCAGAACCCGAATGGCTAACATCTCTGCCCCGTGTTGGGACGCCATCTATTGTATCACCTCACGAGCATTCGCCACCATTGAACTCAGTGCCGCCCGTCGCGCCCTCATTGTCACCGGCCCCCCATGCTCAACCTGACGCTTCCCTACCCGAATCTACGCCATGCACAGACGGAGAAGAGATAGAGGATCTTCGTGCCGAAGTGCAGAACCAGCGTCAAACTATCGCTGTACTTGTTTCGGAGAAGATGACATTGGGTGGATCTCTGGAGCGCCTATCCGACATCTCAAGCAGTACGTCCTGTCATTCCGAGTTTCATGATGCCCTAGAAACGTGGAGTTGTTCAACTTGTAGGGGCTAGAGAAGTGGAAGCTCTTCTCCGAGATGAGCAGGCTGCTTCTGGACGTTTTCGAGAGCGGATATTACAACTGGAGTATGAAACCCGGCAGCACTCTGCCACGATAGAGGAGCTGTCTCGAAGAGAGAGGGATTTCGAGGAAAAGTGTCGAGAACAAGTAGGGGTCACAATTAATCTGTAACACCTTCGACCACTCACGGTATTGGGCAGGAGCGAGAGTTAAAGCTTACCAGAAACTCTGCAGAAGGGTTGAAAATCGAAGTCGAGCAGTCTCAAGGGCTCATCCGCGAATTACAAGAAAGAATTCAGAGCGATGATCGTGTCGGGCAGCTTGATGCCTCGCTACAGAACGTTCAAAATAGGGCCAGCGAGCTCGAGTTTCAGCTCTCCAAGTCCAAGCAGGTATGCCTCCTATCTTTCCACATCACAGCAACTTACATCTTGTGGTGGACAGGCAAATGTTTCACTCAGAGCTGACCACGACAAGGTTGAAGCTGCGCTCGAGCAGAAGACGACCTTTGCGTCGTCTTTGGAAATGAAAATATCTGAATTGGAGGGGCGACATGCAGCTGCCCAGAAACAGCTGACTTCTCTTACCACGGAGCTCCAATCTCTGCGTCTGGAGAAGAGCTCTTTACAGTCTCAGGTCGACAACCACCTTGGCACCATAGCCGGTTTGCGCAAAGCAGCCTCCCAGTCTGCCTCAAACCAGGAAGCGCTTAATTGGCAGCTACAGTTGTCCCAGGGGGAGCTGCGTAATGCCATCCGACGCGCGGAGGAGGCAGAACGCTTCCAGCAGGAACTTCAAACTGAAGGTTCATCCTTGATGCGCTCCCTAGATGAAATGCGTCCGAAGATTGTCGAACTCACAAATGCAAAACTCGAGCTGAGCGAGAAGGCCAACATCCTAGGGCAGGCAGTTCGGGACCGAGATAGTGTCATTGCTCAGCTGGAAACCTCGCTTCAAGCTGCGCAAGATCAAAACGAATTGTTAAACACGAAGCTACTGGACGCAGAAACCGCGCGCGAGAAGGACCTATCGACTGCGCAAGAAACACAAGATGAACTTCAGAGGGGTTACGCCGAACTCCAGACGGAGCTGTCCGATGCACATGCAAGCACTCGAGAGCTGGAGGTGGAACGTGCAGGACAAAGACAGTTAGCAATCAGGCAAGCCGAAGACCTTGACCGTATGGCTTCTGCCTCGCAAAGCCTGCAAGGGGAAATTGCATCACTTCAGCAGGAGCTCGAAGAGCGAAAGTTGGCCGACGTAGAGCAACAGGAGTTCTTGGAACGCGCACGCACGGATATCGAGGTTCTCCGTGCCGATCTTGTGATGAAGGTTCAGGAGATCGACGAACTTCGCGCCGAGTTTTCTGTTGCAACTACGAATTCTGCGTCATCGCCTTCTTTGGACAAGGAAATGATAAACGCGCTCAAGCAGCAGCACCGTCTCGAGTTGTCTGCTGCGCAATCCCAGATCCGTGCACTCCAGACGGGCATCTTTGAGGCAGAAGCCCGGGCGCATTCATTCCAAAGGCAACTCAGCCAGTCCGAAGACCAGCTGGCTCAGCTGCGCGCATCATCGTCACCACCATTATCACACGTAATACCACGACCGTTCACACCAGATCACCCGTCTCGACCATCCAGTCGGGCACGGAACCACTCGGATGATCTACGCCGCGTGTCTCTGACCCAGCGCCGAGGCAGTAATAATGTCCCACTTAACAACACGCACTCCACATTCGGTGCCAATCTGTCTGCTGAAACGCGGCACAAACGCAAGGTCAGCCTTGGAATGCTCAAGGCTCGCATCGACAGCGAGATGGCTGCGACGGCGATCCCCCCGTCACGTGCGGCTTCGCCGCAGCATTTTGGGGACACGGACAAACCATCCCCTCCATTGTTCCCATATGGAACTAATAGCATCCACCATGTACACCAGCGACCTCAGTTCTTGGACGAGTCTCACATTTTCTGGTGCCACTCATGTAGAGGAGAGCTGGTGGTCTTGTAGTGCACCCTGTTTTTCCTGTTTGCAGTGCATTTCCCGGTAATTGGGTATATACCTCATGAGATTATACTATAGTTGAGATACAGAGCAAGGACCATAATTGTACACGGTTACACACGGCACAGCCAATAAGAGCGAGACGCTAAGCAAGTCATATTACCGCGGTACGTTTCGTTTTAAGGTTGCGCAGCTTGACCATAAGGTCCTACAACCACATATTTGTTTCAGCCAGCCAACTTGGATTAAAAAAATTGACAAACCTGCATCTCCTCGGGACAAAGACCACCCCTGTGGCTTTCCTCCTGTACATCACGCTCGATGCTCTCAAGAATATCACCAATAAGATGACGGTAGTCCACGCCAAAAAAGTGTGTCAGCTTCGCAGCTTTCTTCCTGCGGGCTTGGAATGAAGACATTTCGGGAGAAGGACTTCCTAGGTTGTATTGCGACGCGAGGGAGACTGAAGACGATCGAGCGGGTAACGAGAAGCGACGCCCCGTGCGGACCGTCTTGGTGTCATCATCGCGCGTCGGTGTGTTGTGCCCCTCACCCCCCGGCTGATCGTTCGTGAGGATCGAGTGGAGTTCGGCCAGAGACTCAATGTCATCCTATGAAGCCTACGAGTGAGTATAGCACATCCGCACCCCTGAACGGGATAGAAAGCTCACACGGTCGATGATACGGCCGAGCGAGTCGAGGGAACACCTATAATGCATATAAGTGGCGGACACGGGCCTGCCTGACGAGCTGCCAGCTTCAGAGTCGAGCAAAGGGCGAATTGACGACGACTGGCTGGTCTCCCGATAATGTTTGTGCGGCCTGCTGCCCTTCATTAGATATGAACTCTGATTAACGTTGCGGACGACTGGTAGAGAAGCCTCGCGCTCGAAAGGGATGGGATGCCCAGTTGACTGAGTACTGTCCGCCGACCTGGCGGAATGCCGTGTGTGATACAATGTTTGCGGAGGTTGTACGCCAAACAACTAAGAAAGGATAAATCGTGTTCAGCGACCACTATTCTCTTCGGGGAAAAGGGCACCACGTCGGATCACCTTTTCCATCTTGACCGCTCTACGGACATTGATGGCTTTCTCGCGTTCGTCGAGCTCCTCTTTCACCCGATCACCCTCGTTGAACCACTTGCTCTTGAATTCGGCAGCTGAGCTACTCCGGCGTCTACCCGAAAGCCGTGCACGGATGTTGCCTAGGGCGGGATCAAGAGCCGGGAGGGCATCATCCCCTTCGTTGACACCGAGAACCAGGGAGACCGGAATACGAGAACCAAGGAAACGGTGGAGTTTGGCCATCTTTTCCCTCCTGCGACGACGGTCTTCGTCCGGAGAACGGGGTTGCAGCAAGGACTCCGGCGAGTGTGACAAGCGAGAACGAGGTGGCGACGTGAGACGACGTGAGGACGGTACGCGGGCAGGGGATGGATGGTCGTCGTCATCCGAGAGATCAATAAATGAAGCCGAGTCTGCAGCCCTGGCGCTCTTGTCTCTTGTCTTGACCCTTCCCTTTTCTAGTTCTTCCCCCGCTCCTGTCAGGGACAGCTCTGCTGTCCAATGAGTTTCCACGGGGCTTGATGGGGTCGAGTGTCTACGGACGGTATCAAAAGAATCAACAGATTGGGCGCCTGGTCGGAATGCCCAGCTAAGACGCGGAACATGACGCCCAGCCCAGGAGGAAGGCGCCCCATCATCAAATAACGGGTCGGCAGATCGCAAAGGGGATACAGACAGGGGAGATGGCGTTTCGCCAAACAGTTGAGTTAACTTTCGTGACTTTCTCACAAGATCTGCTCGGTCCCGCGCACGTAGGTAGTTGGTCGTTGGAGGACGTTCTTCCAGTAACGATGTAAAGTCGCTTGTTCGATGTAGACCTGAATCGATAGTTGTCGGTGAGGCGGGAATAGAAGCCGAATACGGGTGCGGATGAGACGGGTCCATATATGCGGAGCACCGCCAGTCGGGTTCGGGTGTCGGAGGTAGGGTTCTACTGCGTGGGTGCTAACGTGGAGAAGGACCGAGATATAAGCAACGCCTGGAAATGGCTGTTCAATAAGTATATGCGCACCATCAAGTTGGTATCAATCCGTATGGTTGTACGTTGTGGGTGGAGGGGTGTCAGTGAATCTTCAGAGCCTACAGTTCCAGACCTGGCACGGGTAGTATGGGTATGAAGAAATCTAGAAGATTGAGAGAAATCGATGAAAGATTCGTTCTTTGCTGAAGGAGTTGAGTGAGTATCGTCAAGGTCGTGAATGAGAGAAGAAGTGAAATCAGTAGACATCGCGAGTTGCGGGGCGTAAAACACTGGGAAACCGTGGGAGTGACAATTAGGCATACCGAGTACCGGTAAACTGGACGCGTGAACCGATCCAGTCACTGACTCGATTCGACTGATCGTGGGCAACCCTTGATGATGATCGCGTTGCATCCATCCATTCATTCATTTGTTCTCAGTCAATCCCTCCACCACGCCCCTCCTCTCGTTGTGAGGCAGTGCAAAGCGGCACCCTCCCATTGGGACACCCGTCTTCCACGTTTACCACACGCGTTGCGGTACCTCGGGTACCTCGACTGCCGGGCATGCATGTTGTCGCCTACAGTAATAGTAAAGTACGGGCAGCAAGCATACAAGGCGTTCCATGCGAATCTATATTTGGCTGATCCCCACAGCAAGTAGTTGGTCTGGTATACGTATACTACATACAGTACGGCACAGTGCGCGAGTTACAGTACTAGTACTGTTACGCTTACAACTAAAGCGACCCCCAGCTAAACTCCGAGCCCGAAAACATCACATCTTCAGCTTCCATGCCCGTGTGCTTCTCCTCTTCGCAGACGGTTGAACTTGGGTAGCGTCTCTCGGAGGTACTCTGCATGCTTGCGTCGGAGATCTGCTTCTTGTACCCTTCCACGCCCACTCCATACGCGACGCTCTGCGGATGGCCCATAAATGACAGTGTACTCATCCAGCAGCTCATCATCCGTGGGCACCACAAGGCAGCCTGCGCCGATAACACAGTATGAAGATATCCGCACAGTGTGATGCACGCGCGCACGTGTCGAGACAGTGTTGAAGTTGCCCACGCTCGGCGATTCGACACCTATAAGCGGATATACAAACAAGGAAATATTGTTGAACCCGCTCAGGCTTGAGTGAGACGAGACATCATGAAATAAGAGCACAAGTCAGGGGGACGTACGGCAACCGATCTCGAATAAATTGTCATCACCTATTCGCATGACCTCCTTGCGCCTGCAAATGACAGCGGCCGCCGCTAATGATGAGAAGGCGATGCTACTTGCTCAGTCATGTGGCAACAACCGCACCTATTCACGATGATGGCAGCTTCCTCGATGATGCAATTAGCCCCTATCACGATGGGACCCGCAATAGCAAAAATGGTTGCTTTCGGGTGTACGATGGTCCCTGTCCACATTAGTGATGAATTATGAGGTCAGCTGAGAATTTGTTGATAGCAAATACCTGACCCAATGGTAATGTCCCCTTTGAGCTCTACATCCTGGCATACCACAGCCTTGGAGTGGATCGTAAATTTATCTCGGCTAAATTTAATGTTTCAAACCGACATGTCTGGGAAAAAAAGAGAGCTTACATCGGAGGCATGCACTAGGATTTACCGGTAGTGGTAGCGGATCAAGTTACTGCTGTAAGACTTTTGCGATAACCGCCTATTTTAAATGGTATTCCAAAACATGGAAGGCCACGTTCAACAGTAGTATAAATGACATATATCGTATCATAGAGCCTAAAAATACATGAAATTCATGGAAGCTGCCCGTAGCTAGCAACTACTGGGTATCGGAAGCAAGTCAGGACAAAGGGCATGACGCGTCTACAGGTTCCGGAGAGAGACAGGCGTGCTGCGTGACCAAAGAGGAGCCGAGGGAGGGCCCACACCAGGAAGCGAAAATGCAGAAACTACTAGTATGCCCAGTTAGCTTCATGACACTCGCCAATGGCTACACTTCTTTCGAGTCGCCAACTAGACTCTTCTTGTTTCATAATGTGGCCTGCACTGCACTGTCAGCGGTACCGTCGAATGTCTTCAATATGGTATTCCACATACACGCTACGTTATTCTCCTTCGCTGGCATGCTAGTACCCTGAATAGAAAGAACACTGACCTCGTCCTCCGCGAGGCACTTCACAGCGAGTGCCCGGTGGAAGGGTGCGATGCGAAGAATCAGCAACTTCGGAATTCTGTATGAGCATGTTATGGGTGGCAAGCACATCTTTCAGGTCTCCATTTGACGAGAGGCCGAGGCCTCGAGGTCAGGCGACGTGGCCGGCAAAGAAATCGGTATCAACAGTTTTTGCCCTTTGGTCTTGCAGAGCCCCGACTTCCTCTTTGGTTTTCCTCCTGTTCGAAAGGCGGCCTAGTCTCCGAGATGCTTGTTGCGAAAGGAAATTTTGAGGAGCACGGTTAGGTCAAGTCGAGAGCAGGAGAAGAAAGTTTGGAGTGGACGAGACGTGCAATGCTAAGCGCACAGCGACCAGAGGTGGGGGATAGCAACATGGTTGGCTTTTGTCACGACGAAAGAATTGGGGATAAATTTCACGCCAGCGTGGAAGTGAAGGCGAAGATGCTACGAACTGAACGTACTGAACAACCAAGCCTCAAGAACAGTCTTGGCCGAACTTTGAGACTCCATGAACTGCCACGCAGTCACCGTAGCAATCGGCACTCTGATAAGCAAACGCACCCCAGCGCGAATCGTCATAGCAGGTATGGGACACCTCCGTAGGCTTATGGTCCATCCATCACAAGCTCGGTCTCTATGTTACTATCTTAGTCGCCTTCATGTTGCCGAAGTCGCACGAGCCCTTCGCAATGCATTTGCGGTCAGTCTAGCACTGGTCAAAGATCCGAGAGACGAACGCGCCCGAGTACCAGGAGCACAAGGTCACTTGGAATGATCGATGCTTGACAGCTTGACCACTGAGGCCTGAAAAGACATCATCCAGGAACAAATGGGGCCGCTCTTGGCTGATCGAGGCACCATCAAAACCATCACCAGGACACAAAACACAACGTATCTGCCAGTCTTGGTCAGGGAGATCTGATAGTGGGACATCAAATCACTGATGGAATTCGGGGCCGTGCTTGACTAGCACTGAACGATGTACTCGGCTCAAACACTTGCCCAAAAGACACAAGAGGATAGCCGCTCGAAGGTCGATTTGAATAGACGTGACAGCGCCAACTTTGATTCTGCAATGACTTTGTTGCTTTATTTTGGCATGGAAGATGCAACTAAGAGAAATGTGTTAAGGTAAAGTGTGCTTAATCTGGTACGTGAAAAATCATAAATAAGTGTATGCGGATGATGGATAACAAAAAGAGAAACCGCTAAGCGGAAGCGTGGATCTTGCGTGGTGGTAAAGGGGGTTTAGGACCAGATGAAGAAGGCAAACTCGGTGTCTCGACGCCCTCTCCATCCTGTGCACTCTCCAATTCTACATGGCTCTCCTCATTAAGCGCCGCTATCGATTGCAGGGTCGCAGAGGCAGATTCCGGTGTGCGTGGAGGTGACGGTGTGACTGGAGGTCGAAGAGC
The DNA here is from genome assembly GCA_003315895.1 of Lactifluus rugatus. NCBI lineage: Eukaryota > Fungi > Basidiomycota > Agaricomycetes > Russulales > Russulaceae > Lactifluus > Lactifluus rugatus. The sequence goes on along the minus strand of QFDW01000542.1, from coordinate 16,735 downwards.
ATTCGCCTGCGATGATGACTCTGGTGAGGTCTCCGAGTCATCTGGGCTCAGGGCTAGATGGGAGCTTGCGCTCGCATGCTCTCCATCCCGGTCCGCATGTTCAGTCTGAGCAGTAGGCGAAGACTTCCAAAGACGATATACACTAGACACACCAGTCTTGACCTCTGAAGCTGGAGGCGACGGCGGAACATAGCCCATGGACATGACCTCGCCGCGATTGCGAGCGTGAATGCCAGGTATCGTCATAGTCTTTCCTTGCGAAGGTTGAGACTGGATTGGACGCGGAGGAGAGACTGGTGTCGGGGGAGAGATGACCGTCACCGGCGCCAGTCCGGCGCCGGTTATGTCTTCAGTGTCCGGTTGCGTCCCGTCTACATCAACCCCTGGCGATTGTGGTGCAGACAACTGTTCCGGAAGAGGTGTCTCATCTACCGGAGGGTCTGCAGAACCTCCAGTGTACGATAATGCCGGAGATGACACAACTTGTGATGAGAAGAATGGCCCTTGTGGACTGTGCACCGATGACATACTGACAACCCGCTCGTTATGTCCGTGGTCGGGTATGTTCATGGGTGAAGATGCAGCATCAGAATTTCGGCGCTCCTTGTCTCGGCGCTCGTCTACAGCCGCGCGGATCTCCGCATAGCTAGACTTCACCTTCTGTGATGTAGAAAGAACTTTGGAAGCTTGACCGTCCCGTGTATCCTCAGACGATGCGGTGTTTGAATTGCGATCTTTTTTCAAGCCACCCCAATTAACAGTCCATTTGCGCATAGTCTCCCTTGCGGTGTTGCTCAAAGCCTGCCGATCTCCAGCACGGGACTTCAGCGTTGAAAGAAGTGAAGGTTGACTAGATGGGACGGGTGACTTTGTTCGCTGTATGTCTGTATGAGGGCTTGCGTCATTTGGTCGCTCAGGACTCGGTGACCTCAGCTTTTCCAGAGATGGAACCGGGGATATTTCACGAGACGAGGGTTGTGAATTGGGGCTCGGCGAAGGGGAGCGACTCGTTCGTCGGATGTTGAGAAACCGCGACTTCCTACTTTTCTCACTGCTGCTGGAGGTCTTGTGGCGAAGGACGGGAGGCTGGCCTTCACGCAACGCGGCCTCTGTCAGTAAATCGGGGTCCTCGACTTCTGGGTCATGTTCATGCGAGGTTAACGATTGATGAGGCGAAGGTTGGGGAGTTGGAGATGAATCTCTCCTGACTGGTAGTGTCGTGGTGCGACGATAAGACAGTTGAGGTGAAGTGTGCTGAGAGTCTGTATCTACGCTGACCTCCCCCTCGGAGCTGGAGCGCTTTACTTGGAGGTGCGGGTCAACGTCGCCAGAAGTAGAAGACGAGGGGTCCACATCAGGAGGGGCAGACACGGTGGACACATCATCACCAGCAGCAGAGGACACATTTGAGATATCCAGATTCTCGCGGCGGACAGCATCAGGCCAGATTCCCCCGCGATGAATATAGGATGAGCTATCGAAGAAAGCAATATCATCCATGTTCGGAAGAACAATGGACTCGAGAATCTTGGAGGAACGAATTAGTACCGTGATATCACGAGAAGGTAACAGAGTGCTTACAATCTCCTTCAGCCTCGACTCGATGGTATGCAAAATCATTCCCCATGTGATTTGACGGTCGCTCACGACGGGCTCTACATTCAGGACCATCTTGGGCATATGGGTGAAAGCATACCAGATACGGTTGCTGGGCGGACGTTTCACTCGGACTACCAAATTGCCTTCCAGCTCCCGCAAGACTACTGCCAGTACGAGTTTGACTGCATACGGCTTAAAGCCAAGGGATATCGTCGCGACTGCCTTGATTGTTATCCGTATCTCCCCCTTGTACTGGACATGCAACTCGAGTGCGGCATCACCCTCCTTTGTGAGCTCTTTCAGCATGGGTTTGCTAAGCATGACTGGCCTGTTCCCCAGGTTTGCCTGTGTGATGACAACCTCGGAAAGGAAGCTGGGTCGCTTCACCTTGGACAACTTCTTCATGAGTCGCCCGATGATGTACAACTCGAGTGTATCGGTATTGTAATAGCTGAAGAAAATGCGACCTAGGAATGCGTTTAGCCAACGCATTGGGATGACATCCGGTTGCTCGTCAAGGGTAGCCACAAGGTGGTTCATGTCCGCAGGAGAAAAGATGGGCTGCAGGGGAGCAAGCGTGGATGAATTCGCAGGGTTCTTCGATGCGTGTATCAATGACAGGTACCAGTCCTCCATCTCGACACAGGATCGCACGAAGATGAACCACGGCGTGGACGGGTCAGAGGCCTCCTCCCGTGCAAAGTCACGCTCCTTTTCAAGCTCGAGGAGCCGCTCCTTCTCCTTCTGCCTTTTCTTCGGGTTAGAGCCGCCGAGCTCCTCTGCCTTCTCATCAATATTCTGTGAGGAGAGTTTCATCGTGCGAGTGACGCTCGGCATGCCCTTTTCCAGCTTTGGCCTGAGGCAGATGGCATTGCGCCTGGTGAAGAGCTCGCCATCAGGAAGGTCTTCAGGGTAGATCACGACCTCGTGGCTGCCAAGCTCGATGGCAGCCTCGCATTCGGTCATGCCCTCGTCTTCGTATAGGTAGAGTACCTTCCCTTTGAGTACCACATACCACATGTCCCGCGGGCGAGAGCGCTTAGGGTCTTTGGAACGTGAATCCAGAAAGGACTTCATGAGGGTGACGTATGAACCATCAAAGGCGGCTTCCTCGAACGTGCGCCGCATTGTGAGCCAGCCCCGACGCGTTTTTGGGAGGTCATTCAAATCGAGGGACGGATCTGCTGTAGTACTGGATTCGTCTGTCTCTTCGAGGCTGCTACCTTGCAGCTCTGAGTTTTCCTCTACAGGCTTGGTCGCGTTTGAATCATCGACGGGGACTGAGGTGTAGACGGTGTATGCGATTAGGGATATGATGAGCAAAGGAATGAACGTAAGGCCCCCAATGACGTAGGCATAAACCAAGGCTTTTAACGACATAGTAGGGGTGAAATAACACGTCTCAGAAGAGAGGAATGAATATGAGAGAAAGGAAGAGAATAGCAAGTGATGTGGTGAGAGAGCACCAAACAAGCCTGAGAAACGCAGTGTTCGATGCACGCTTTTGCCATGAGAGCGCACAGTCACGGTAGAGCCACCCTGTTTGGGAATCCCTCTCTCTCAAATGTCTAACACACACTACCGCGGGGCAAGAAAACCCGCTACGCATCTGGGGTTTGGCCTATGGCGTCGGCGATATACAGAACGGGAAGCCAGTGCGGACCTGAATGTCCTATTTTCATTTTCTCCATCACTTCAGATTTGGAGATGAGCTCGCCTGACGTTACGACCCTGTCGCCTAAACTAGTCTGCATCAACTCACCCATTTTTTAATCTACTTCATTCAGGATGCGGGGTCTCAAAAATCTCGAACGTTCTTTGGTACCGATGGTACGTCCTGTGTGTCACTCACAACATCAAATTTCGAACCAGTGATTATGACTGTTGTGGCCGAACCCGGCCCCACACCTGGGTTCCTCTTCATTGCATTAGCAACGTCCATCGGCCGTAGCCAAGACCCCTTGTCACTTGCCACTCGCGCCCACGCTCCGCCCTCGCCTACGACGAGGAAGGCTCGACACCCCCACGGCTGCTTGTGTTGTCCATCCGTCATGGTAGCAACAGCGTCCATCCCCCGTTTCCTCGGCAAACCACTGAGGTGACGCGATCGGGCCACCTGCACAGATTGTAGTGTCGACTGATGCATCGAGATACCCAAGTCATGCTTTGGTGACGTGCACAGTAGGATCGTTCATCAGATAGACGGCCCTCCCAGAACCTTTGCGTCGCATAAGATCCCCTGGAAGTCCATCAATTGGGCGGTTATGCAAGTGCGCGTGGCGTACCTTTTCGGTTCGCCTCTGGTTCTCATTTCCATTTCTTTTTATCCTCCCCTTGTCTCCTGGATCACATCGTCTTGTACTCGTACAGTATATCTTGCTCAATAATACCATGACAGTCCATACAGGCTAGACGTTTGTCGGTTGCGCAGTAGTCCAAGTCCATCTCGGCTTTTCGCCAATGCGACCCGTTCAAATTCTCATTCACCGGTATCACAGTTAGGCAGGCAACTCACTTTTTTTTTATTTTAATTTCTGGATGTGTATGACTTGCTATAGGTTATGATGTCATGCTTGGAAATGCTCGTGTTCAACTCTGCTCTGTTCCTCTTCGACGCGCGTGCATCAGCGGGGAACCACTCGAAATTCGAAGCGGACAAACCAGATGATCATTAGTCTAGCCAGCTTGATTGACGATGGGCCTTCAGTAAAAGCATCGGCTGCCCAAAATGAGTCTCCCCAGGCGTGAATACTGGTACAGTTGGCTCGGTAAAAGTTCCCAAAGCTTCTTAGGTCAAGTCCCTTTTCCCTCCTAGACGTTTTAACCGCTGAAGCGAACGCGTCTGGGTGCGAGCGTGAGGCTAGTTTATCACCCATATGGCCATGTACGCCAAGGACCAGATTGGACCGAGACGATGAACGCTTTCTTTTTAATACGTGGGGTAGAATCTGTCGACGCAACGTCTACGTATGCTGTCTCCTTTGGCGAAGCTCAGTTCGTCGCAGGCGACATTCCTATTCGTGACCAACTAGAAGTACACTGAGGACGGAAGGCGGCTCGGTATCAAGGCATACTTCAAGCGTCCCGCTGCTCGTATTGAAGCTATCCGAACCGGAACGGGCCTCTCGCTCCTCCAACCTTTTCCGGCTCTAACCTGCAAGTGCAGGAGGCGACGAGTATCATTCCTTTTGTGGACAAGATACAGGTGTACTTCACGGATGGCTTTGCTAGACTGTATGAAGAGACCAAAGGTTCATTCTCCTTGCAAATAGAGAGCTAGTACGGCCGATGCCGGCAGACTCGGAGTCCAAGCTAGGATGCCTCTACTTGTGAAAGACCGGCACAAACGCGTACTGACCTCGAGGAGCGGCGCGCCATTGGTCCAGAGCGAGATCTACCTCGGAAAGGTTGAAGAGCACAGTGTGGCTCTACAAGTCATGTTGCGGGTTATCAAGATGGCATCGCTTTTTCTTGCGGTGAGCCCTAGTATTTCCAATCATCTGACATCTAACTTGATGGAGAGTGCTCTTTGCGAACTGGGCTGCTGTGCGGTCTATGCTAGATGGATGACCAGTCAAGACAATTTTATTAAAACCAAACTGGCGCAAATCCCAGCCTTCGGTGATTTTTGTTCATAGTGATCCCTATGGCTCTCTCCCCACCCCTGCCAGTGGCGACATGCAGATTGTAAGGAGTGCGTCCCATGTGCGGGTAGATCTACATTGGGGATTGACAAGCCCTTGTACGGTTTCCTTGAACGTGCCCAAACTTTCAGAGTTTTACGTACTGTAGAAAGAAGGTAACAAGGAAGCGACAGCGGTATCCTAAGCACTCACACGAGCTTATTTTTGTATCACCTTCCGAGTTCTCTGACCGCGGCTATCTCGCATAATAGGCCATTTATCAGATAGTAAGTTATCCCGACACGTTCGCCCGCGGTTGCTCTGCGTAATCTAATACATCGCCGGGTTTGGGCGTGTGGCCATCGCTGCCCGCACCTTATCCTCTCAACCATCATGCAGATGGAAAGCGACCGTGCTAATGCCCTCAGCCACGTTCATGGCACTCGGGAAAACGGTTGATTTACTTACGTTGAGGGATACGCTCGATAGGATCGAGGCTGCGAGGGTCGGATGGCAAGTTACCCATCTCAAAGTAGAACTAGTTTCTAAGGCCGCGTAAGGAGCGGCCGGCATCTGAGGGCCTCCGAGTCGGAGGTAGAGAACATGCTTCGCGAAGCTACATAAATCTCAAGCCTAAGATTCAGACCGAATTTGTCATCTCTTGGACGTACTGCATCCGGTGGCCATGAGCTCATGAGCACCGAAGCGGATGGGAATAGGGTACGTTCATTCAGGAAAAGAATGTTCGTTCGACAGCACGTACGACTCGCATCTCGATCCTTCCGCCGATAGGGGCACGTCATCATCAGTCATCGATCATCGGTTACTGCTGACCCTCTTTCTTCTCTTCTCATTGCATTGATTCATCATCATCAGAAACCCTCCCAACTCAGCCAGGGCTTTTACCCTTAAAGAAGTGCAGTGCTTAGCACCCCTCTGCGCATCGCCTGCGCGTCGATGTGTCGACTATCGCACCTCAAAAAATGCGGCGTCATGCCGTGTTATCGCCGCCGCAACGGGTCTTGCACTTGTCAACGAGGCAAAAAAAAAGCTTTGCAGCTGGAGAAAGTCGGCTGTGCACCCGCAGCACCCCGCAGCAAGCTCCTTCCGCTTGAGCAAATCGCGCACCGTTCTAACGGGCCACGCGCCAGAAAATGAACGTCGTACGTCGTACGCTGAGCTATTTTTTTTTTACGGCACTGAAAAGGAGGTCAAGGTCCCATCAACGCATTTTTGTGCGACACAAACCACGCGTGGGCCTCGTGCCCGCATGCTGCGACGTCGCTCTTTTTCAAGGTTATAACTTTGCACATCCCTAAAAACTCGGGCCGAAAGGGGAAAGAGTAAAAAAAAAAACTTCAGTTTTATCCGTTTGGTTATACACAGTTAACGGCTAATGCAGCCCGTCTGGCCGGCGTAACGTGCGGACGAGTCGTTGCCTTTGGGGTCCCACGCAGCGTCAGACACTAGCACTGGTAGTCATCGTGGCCGACCAATTGCCAGTGAGTCGATGACTTGACAAGAGCGAGAGGTAGCGGCGGAGATTTTCTCTCGGGATGACATGGTGATCGAATCGACCTCGAGAGAGAGATCTAGAGTAACGTACTTAGACCTTCCACTGAGACCAGGTAACACATGGGTCCAATCAAATCTGAAATTGTCGTCTGTGCAAGTCGAGTCTGACCTGGCTGCGCCCAGTTCATCATACAGCCGAAGACCTTTGCTCGGTGCTCCCTCATGCCACGCCAAAAGGGCCATTTCTATATTTGTCTAACCAGGCGCATTCAGTCTCAGCTTCGCCTGGTCATTGACGGCATAATTCCAAGGCAGAATGGGAATAGAAGAGGAGGTATAACTCCACGGGTTGGCGCACTGTAGCAATTTGAGGTTCAGCACAAGAGAGCTAGATGAGCACCGGACATCAAAGTCAAAATTAGTCCAAGGTACGTATACTCATTAAGCTTTTCAAACAACATCACTAATAATACAACTGCTAGGGGTAGTCAGGCATGCAAGTCATCGAATCGTATGATACAGATGTCGTGTTTTCAAGGATAGATGAAAATGTATTGTAAGAGACAATGTCACCCCACATGTCGTACTTGATCTTAGAAGCTTGCAAAAGAGAAGAGTAACAATATCAAAGCGGCAAAGCCCGAGGGGGCCTTAATCACAAGTGGATATCGGCGTCCAAACATTTCCGAGCCACTGGGGGCCTGAACTGGTTTTGGACCACATCAGGGATGGGTTGGCAAAGCAGGGACGAAGAGGACAGTGGCGCAGCCGCGGATGACAGTGTCCCACGAAAAGCTGGTGGATCAGATGGGAATATGTGAAACTCTGGTGTCGCCATGTCAAATCCAGAGAGTTCTTCAACCTCAAGTCCTCCCTCCATATCGGTGTCTTCATCATCATAATCATCATAATCGTAATCATCATCACCATCACCATCACCATCATCATATTCGCTGTCGTTGACGTCCTCATAGCTGTCTTCAGCCTCATCGCCACCATCATCATTGTTGAAACTAGTTTCTTGAGGGTCGACCATTTCCTCAATGGTAGCGCTTGCGACAGATACCCCATAAGCCCATTCACAACTCTCAGCCGAAAATGCAGTGAATGCTCTTGGAGGGGAAGGAGTGGCATGCACCAGCGTCGTTGGAGGGTAAGGATCAAGAGACACTTGCGGGACTGGTTGATCCGACACGAGAGATGACCTCCTAGTCCATTCTGGGAGAGGACGCATGGGTTTCGGCTGATAGAGAGGCACGGATGTGGCACGTAATGTGGACACCGGTGCAGATGTCACGTAAGAGGATAAGTGGTGTGATGGCGTAGTTTGGGGTTGCAACCCGTTTGAGATCAACGCGAAAGGTCGGGGTTGAGAGGCGTTACAATTTGACGCGTAGGAAGGATAAGACTGATGGGGATCAGGTACTGGTCCCATGTACACGTTAGCGGAAGCGACTTGACTCCGGAGTATGGTCGTTGTCGTGGTGCTAGCCTGAGTGGTTTTTGTTGTGGACGTTGCCATGTCGTAAAGAACGGTCATAGTTGATTCTGAATGGTGGTGGTGTTGCACGAAGGATGTAGGAGAAACATGTGAAGCTAATGATTGGGATTGGGTATGAGCATGACAACCGCCTGAAGGATGGAAGACCGGCACGCTGGAAGGCGGTAGATGAGCATGGTCCGAAAAGCTCGTAGGAGCCAAAGACAGGTGTTGGCCTAGAACAAGATCAATCAATTACGTGCCAGGATAAACGAAGACACGACCTGACTTACTCATCACGGGATGCGAATGGAAAGGCGCTGAGGAGGGCGCCGAGGGCGCCTGATGTGCAGAGATTGCTCCATTAGAAGAAGGTTTAGATGGGGGAACAAAGGGAAGGAAGTGGAATACGTCTGACGGCACCCATGAAGAGACCTCCTGACCCGAATACGAATATGATGTGCCATCCTGGAAATTATGACCAGACTCATCGGCAATAATGGGATGTGTAGAGAAAGCGTCGTGTACGGGGGTGTGGATGGATGGAGTGGAGGCGGATACGGCGGTGGGGAGGTATAAAGCCGAGAACGGATCTTGGTAAGCAGAATAGGTGAGAGGATCGGGGGAAGCAGAAATCTGAATGGGGCGTTCATAAGAGAAACCTTGCTGCGGGGACGATAAATCACGAAGGAAAGGAGGGTAAGGGTAATCAAAGGCAGAGGAATGCATGGCAGGGGCTGGTTGGGGGGAGAAAAGGGACTCGGGGGATTTTATATATCAATAGGAAGCGGACTGGGCGGCAGGATGGGTGTTGTATGTTCCTGATGATGATCAACATCACCAACGTCAATGGAATGCATGTGGAGGTCTCAGGCCTCAGATTTGGCTCTTTCTTCTGTCTGTACGTCACATATATGCAGGCACAAATACTGTACAAGACGGCACGGGACAAGTGACTTGCCTGGTTGACGTTGTGCACCGCTAACCTTGTTTTTCACTGGTCGGGGTTAAGTGGACTGCGCATTGAGACCGATGCCGAGGAGGAGGATTGCCATACTCCAGTCAGTAAGGTTCAGGGAAGCCAAAGGAGATCTGCATCTGCGTGCCAACGGCACCAAATCCGGTCACAAATGAATGACTGCCAGACGATCAGACAGAGAAACCTAAGCTACTTGTAACAAAATCATCAATCAATCAGCTCAACACCGACAATACCATACGACCGAGAACCCAACCCATTTCCCTTACTCTGCCACTGTTAATCCACCCATTGCCCGCTGAATCTCTTTCATCGCATGTTCCGCATTGCCCACTTGGCGTGGTGGCAGACTCGGGTGTCGCATCCCCAGCGCCGCACCCAGCATGCGTTTGCCCGGGTCACCGATTCTCGGCCCAGACGTTGGTGGACTCATGGCGAGAATGGCCGGATCTGTGGGAGGAACCGACCCATCATTCAAAGATGAATTGATCAGTGAACCCAGTGTTGGGTGTGAGGGAAGACTCGGCAGTGTCGGCGAACCCTCGCGACCGACAGGTGAGATCGGACCAGTGCCCGGAAGAACAATGGGCTGTAGATCCGCGGTGTTGTTCCCGTTTACCGCAGGGCCGCCGTGAGAGGCAACGCTGCCGTTGCTTCGTGTGCGCTGATTTGGAACCGCAATCGATGCGGCACGTCCGTTGTGTCCGCGGGACGGGTTTTGTCCCCGTGAGTTAACATTCTGAATGATGGCTTGAGCATCAGGACCGTCGTAGGGACGAATGACGGCAGAGCTGTCAGATGTAGGAGAAGAAAATATCGCAGGTGGGTTGGCGATGATAGAGAGGTATGCTCGCTTAGCTGTTGGTGAAACAACAACGTCCGTTAGCCGCTAGAGATTGAATACAAAGACGAGTTCTCACCGTTTGTAGCGTCCCCAAAAACGACGAGGAGGCTAGTATCGTCTATCCACTTTATTTTGAAGCCTCCATTTGCATTCTCCCATTCGGAAAAGGCAAGTTGAATATCCCGTGTCTTGAGCTCCTTGGGAAAACCGGTTAAAGATAGGATGCGCGTGACTGATGCAGAAAGTTGAGCGAGTGACGAAGCCATGATTAGGAAGGGTGTTTGACTGTGTGAAACGAGAATGCCAATGTCAAGGTGGAGGAAAGTGAAATACAGTTGCACAAAAAATGAGGCAAAGGCGATACATTTTGCGACCCAACTCTGCAGTCCACAATGGTCCCACGCTACACCAGTTACCATCTGTCAATCTTTTTCTGCTGCCCTCTTGAGCTCTATTTTACGGTAATCTTTCTATCTATCTACTAGCCATATCCAATGAAATATTCCCAATCATTAGGATCTTCTATTGCCTTCCGAGGTCTCTCACGCCGGCGCTCTCAACTACCTTTGCGGAATCCACTTGCGGCTTTTTCACTCTTCGCGTTGTAAAATGTACGGCAACGACCTCGAGAACGACTTTTTTCTCAGAGCATGGCAAATCATCAACGAAATCAGTGACCAGCTTGCCCATAACCAAAAATTTACCTCCTCTTTGCTTTCTCAAGCCGAATCACTCAAGGTGCGCTTTCCCCGTTAAACTTGTTCGCCCCAGTATGTTTCACCCCTCATCACCGCTTCCTTAGGCTGAAGCAGGCAACTTGAAGTCCGATTTCACGTTGAGAAGGTTCAATGTAGACATTTCCAAGGGTGCGCATCGTGACGTGGGGCGTAGCTTGTGCGCATTAAGTCAGACCTTCCCTCTAGAAACTCTCGAGTCTGAGTTGGAGCGCACCAACGCCCAGATTATCATCGAGAATCATACCCTCCAACAGGAGAACAAGCAGCTGAGTTTATTGCTCAAAGAGTACGAGCAGACCATGGACACTATCATGACTAAGTTCCATAACCACAGCGTGCGTCTCTCTTTCCTTGCCCTTTTGCAACCCTTTTGACTGACGTAGTCTTGTACTTGCACATGAGCAGGCCGCTGCGCAACACCACCAACTCGCGCTTACGGAACATTATGACTTTTTACTCGCTCACGAACCGTCCCTTTCCGCTGAATCGGCCACGGACCCGGCCTTAAACACATCCCTTCACCGACTCCACCGAGTATTGCAAGCTGCTTTGCTTTCTATTACAGGTCAGGATCCTACGGAAACTCCATCAGAGGGCGCAAATGTCAGCGCCGAAGCGAATGATTCGTACCAGCCTCCCGGCACGCCACCACAGCCTCCGCCTGAACCTACGGTGGAACTGACTAGTCACGCGCCTATTTTAACACATCTAGGCGCAGAGTCTGGAATCGCACAATCGCCACAACCCAATACCCTAACCAGCCGCTTAGCGCAGGTCGACTCCGAGTCACAGGCGAAAGCGCCCGAACCAGAGCATTCTTCCATCCAACCCGGCGCAGCCATCGCCGCCACCGCCACCGCCACCGCCGGTACCATTGCCACCACATCCACCAACACCACCACCAATCCAATTGCGGCGGTATCTCAAGATCAACCTACCACCTCAACATCGATTGACCCAGACCCTGACCCTGACGCAGCTACAGCAGAGTTGGACTGGGCCGAGACGCGCGAGCGCGAGATCGCCCGACTGGAGTCCGAGAATGCGCAGCTCCGCACGCTCCTCGGCATTGATCCTAAATCCCTATCTGCAGCCGGCGTTCCAGACATCGACCCGGAACCACCACTGATAACCTCCTTCCGTGACACGCGCGAACCGGTCCCCGCGGGCTCCTCGGCGTGGGCTAATGCGGGCACGGAGCCCGCCAACCCATTCACCCTCGGTTTCCGCGAAGACCCGAGCGTGCTCGGGTTAGCAGCCACACCAAGCCGTCTGCATTCGCTCACACCGCCCAACGCGCCACACGCGATGATCACCCCCGCCACGGCCACCACGGCCACCACTTCCACAACCGCAACTTCTTCTTCTTCTTCTTCTGCTGCTGCTGCTGCTGCTGCGGCAGGTTCTACCACACTCGCCGCAGGTAGTAATAATGGTCGTGGCACAGGCGTGTTTGTGAGTGCATCGTGGGTACCGTCGGTTGTGGCTGCGGCTGCGGCCGCGGCCGCGGCTGTTGCTGCTGCTGCTGCTCCTGGTGGAGGTGGGAATTCAGGTCCAGGTTCTGGGATCGGTTTGGGTGGTGGTGGTGGTGGATCTGGATTGGGTCCCACGGCTGCTGTCCCTCAGATGCAGCAACTACAACACCAACCAAAGCCGCTGCCGTCGTCGCTCGGGATCGCGGGTCTCGCACGCACGATGGAGCTGCAAGGCCCCGGGGTTGGGGGTACCGGTGCTGGTGTTGCAGGGCGCGGGAGGGGCGTATTGTTCGCGGGACGAGGAAGGAGCGTCGGGTGGTAACGTCTACTGTATTGCATGTCCGTCGCACTCTGATCAATTTGCGGACGCGAATTGTGAAGAGGTCGTAATTGCATTAAAAGTTCTACGAAACCCCCTGACCACATTACCGATAATGAAGAAGAGAAGCGAAGCATATGCATAGAGTAGGTTAAGTTTGGGGGCCATCATTAAACCGAATGCGTAGATATGGGTGCTGCTGCGAACCGATGTACAGTGCATGGTCGGAATACAAAAACGTCATGACAAGATAGTAATCGTACAGGTAAACTTACAAGCGGGAAAAATGGATACAGAACGGCGAACGAGAGCGACAGTCTAAGCTAAGGAGAAAGGGAAGATAGAAGACACGTATCGTTAGGGAAGGTGGAGGCAAGACGGCAACTAGCATTCCACACTGTCGTCAGTGTCCCAGACCACTCGCCAGCCCCACTTGAGAGCGCTTCCACCTCTCGCCTCCCGAGGCGTGCCACTGCCAGGTTCGAGCCGATAGCACAGCTCAGGACGGCAGAACACCTGGGCAGGCATGTCCCCCGGCGCGCCGCGGAATCTCCAAGAGTTGATCTGCGCCCGAGAGAGTAAGTGTACAGGATTTGCATTAAAAATAGGGCGATCGGCATTGCAATAGGTGGGTGATATCGTCATAGCCTGGTCCGCCGGAGAATGCGAGGATATGGTATCAGTAGGGACATATTTCGGTAGCTCAGGCGTAGAGGCGGGGGGTCGGTGTATGCTTTCGAGCTCGACGAGGTCGAAAACGAGGTATGGGACGACATTCCATTCAGCGTAGTATGAGGCCGAGGTAAACTTGGCCACGTCACTCCGTTGGGCCCGCCAACCACTGGGAAGACGCCTCACATAGTCCGGAGATGACTCTGAAGATGAACGAGAACGGCTCGAGGAGCTCTCATCCTGGGCATAATCCATTGTGGTAAGCGTTGCTATTGTCGCTGTGACGTACGCCTGTTGAAGACGCGCAGCTGCTGATAGTACGGACGATACAGATGACTGCATCGCACGCCATGTTCGCAACGAAAAACCACTTTGGCGCGTGCATCGATGGGCAGGTTCTTGGAATGTATTCACGCTTGCCGCAGTAGACATAGGCGCCGGAGATGGTTCTGTGCCCAAACCCAAAGGGGTATCATCGACATCAACAGCTACGAAGCTTTGGCCGGTAGTGCAACCACATGAGTGCTGCGGGGTGGGACGATCTGAAATAGACGAGAGACAGTCTGTCATTGAGGGCGGGCTTGTCTGTGCCGTAGTAATTGAAAACGTCGACTTGCGCGAACTGAACGACAGCCACGAGATTGGCCGAGTTGTGATTGATATGGAGGTGATGGAGACACCGGACGAGGGCAACAGCGTCTGGGAGGACGGAGACGAGCAACCGTCGTGGGATAGGGATGCTGAGGCGCAAGCTTCACATTCAGGAACTGTCTCTGGCACCTGTGACGTCCATGCATTGACACGATCTCTGCGCTGCCATCGCTCACCCTCTTCCCAATGCACAGCTTCCAATAATGTACCGAGCAACTCGGATTCGCGCCGTGTCTTCCCCGGCACTGACTCTCCATGGGCGATGGGGAAGAGCATACTTCCCATACTTGATCGGATGTCATCGAAAGAGACAGTTCGAGGATTAGTGGCGTTAGGGCTCGCAAGGGCTGCAAGTCCCGAGCGTGTCTTCATAGTTCCTTGTCGCTGCCGCATCGTGGCCAAGTTTGTGGGAGATGCTGGAGAGACAGGAAACGGATAAGTGAACGGATCGGCCACTTGTAGCTGTGATGATGTGGGAGATGAAGGTAGCGCGCGGGCTAGGACACGGAAACTAGAGCGGTGGATGGGTGGAATGGAATTGACGGAGCGACGGCGGTCTCGCTCCTGCTCTAGCTTTTCGAACTCGTGCTTGACACGTTCACGCTCCTTGAGTTCCTCCTCCTGACACCCCCGCAGCCGAAGAGCTAAGCCACGTTCGCGGCGTGAACGTTCGAGAATGGTGGCAAAGACCTGCTCCGCACGAGCGAGGGTCTCATAGCGGTGCTTTGCTCGGGCTTGGTCGCGTGCACGCTGGGCGGCCTCGACTCGGGGAGCGGACTTTTCCATCAAAGGACTTGAAGGAAGAGGCGATGACACCTGAGATCGAATGGGATAAGGGAGGGGCTGCGGATTGATTACCTGAGCGGTGAAGAGCGAGTCATGAGGGTCTATAGGTGCGTGGGAGGTATCAGAGTGCACGACGCGGGTGCGAGGATGGGCGCGGAGAGGGACAGGATCAGGAGGGGTGAGAGTGAGGGGAGTTGTTGCGGGAGACGGGGAAGAGGAAGAGGAGGGAGGAGCAAGGTAGAAACGAGTGTGTGTGTGTTTCTCCGGGTCACTAGGAAGAGGATAGTTGGCCATGAGAGAAAGCTTGTTGCGACGTCGCTCCTCGGATGCCTGGCGAGCGAGGGCGACGGGAGATATGTCTCTTGAACGACCACGGGTGTACATGTTCAGTGAGGTTGGGGAGAAAGAGGGAGGGTGCGTGTGGGTCTAGCATAAGAGGGATCTAGAACTGAGGACAAGTGGATCAACCGATTGAATAGAATAGGAACTTACCTTTTCAAGACCTTAAAGCGGTGGAACAAAGACGGGTGCAGTGATGACTCGACAACACAGCTTTTTGTGATCCTCTTGTTGTATCTTTTGTTGAAACTGAAACTGGGAAAGCTACAAACCTAAGAACAGAATCGTGGAATTTGGGGAGTGGGGGATGATGGGGACAATAAATATAATCCATTTTCTTTCTCTTTTATTTTCCATCCATCTAATATCTTATCGCTTATCAACCAATAACACCTCGTGGCCGGTGTATGTGTCTGGCCTGTCTCTGCGGCTACGGTGCGGGTGGCAACGTTGCTAGTCAGGCTGGCCCATTCCCTCGTTCCCAGCTTGCTTGATTAGCTTCTATCCCCCACCATCAGATATCATCTCGCTTGAGATACTCGTTCACTCACATCAAGATCTTTTGACTGCACTGACAGTCTTCTTTCTAATCAGAAACAGATTCGAGTAATGACGTGACTTTTTCCTTCTTGCGGGTCGTGTGCCTCTCATACGCACCTGCTCGAATCTCTGACCACTTTGAGGACCATGCTGTCGATTGTTGCTTGACCCAGATCCCTCCGTAGTGACCTCGTTACGACCCTGTATTCCTCGCTTGTATATGTAGGATCCAGAGATCGCCTCGTTGATCACTACTCCGCTGTCCTGCTCGATTATTCATCAGCCTCTCGTGCGCGTGCGCTAAGAAGAACTACGCAGCTATAGGTTGTCGTCATCCACACTCTTCCCTTTTGGGTCCTGTCCGCGTTCCTGGTTCTGCTAGGATCGATTCTCAGTCGTTGATTGCTTCATGTCGACAAGTTTTTCCTTTCTCATGACCTTATGTCTTTCCCGTCCACACCGTATAGAGCATAGCCATGACGCAGGCATGCGCGTGTGACGCCCTTCCCATCACCCGTTCCCAACGCCCTCCGTGCAGGACCTATAGCAGCTTTCATCATTAATAGTTACCACCCTCACCGATATAGCTGCTTTGCATCACGATGATGTTTACAACGCCAACGTGAGGCTTCTTATCTTCCTATAAACGTCTTTCACGGTATTGACGGCTGCGTACTGCAGTGCCTGCCCTCTACCAACCCTCTACCAACGGTCGCAATTTGCTCCTACGGGTCTGTTTGTGAACCATACATCCCATTTTATTCGTCTCAGTTCGTCCTTGCTTTGCGCTGCGCCTGCTCCGCCTCCCTTGCAACATAGCACTTTTACGTGGGATTTTCGTCTTCATTTCCCTCTGTCACCTGAACACCCACTGATCCCATGTGACATGGTGAGGACGTCATCCATCCCGCTCTTCCTCCGCTTGCCGTCCTTGTTTATGCATTGCACCTATATTCCTTTTTACGTTTGACACTCCCTCGCTCCCCCTTACGTTTCTGCGGCCGTACCCAATTCTCACGTTTCTTTCCTTCATCGGTAAAATTAGGTCCAAGTCAGTTATGACGTTATTAAGCGGTTCCGCACAATGTATCTCGCGATACCGCCCCCTCCCAAGGTTTGCTTCTCCGCATGTATGCGCGTTTTCCCGTATCCAACCTTTTACTCATCGCCATGAAT
>QFDW01000541.1:7397-17620 GCA_003315895.1 Lactifluus rugatus | reverse complement strand
GGGGGGACTGGGGCTATCGGGGGACAGTGTGGGGCAAATTTATGTAGAGAACGTCCAGTCGCATTCAGTTGTCAGAAGGTGATCCGCCAAAAGCCCGGTGTAACGATCTCCACGATCCACTTCCAAAAACGTACAACCCATCAATGCATCAAGTTATGGCAGTGGGCGCAAGTTCAGACATCTCCCTGGCTTGCCAGCAACTTGAAGACATTGACGGGTGACCGGTGACCCACCGCAACTCTCAGGCTGACCGGTTCTACACCTCCCGTGTCACATTTGCAAGCCTATGGCAAGGTTAATCGTTAGAATAATTAACTGTGTACGCTGTTTTTGGTGCCTCTTTACCGGGGTTCAAAAATGAATTTTGTTTTGCTATTAGAAGACGAGATAGTACTAGTACCCTGGGAACGTGTCTCCTTGATAGTTACTTAGATCGCTATCGGTAATATGTATAGTAACCTTGAAATTTACCCCAAAAATGATCTGGAACAACACTATTCAGTTCGTTAGACGTGCTGCTGCACACAGCACTTGGAGGAGAGAGCATTCCGTCACCGGCGTATGCTGCTGACCCACCGTGACTGGCAAGTGTCCATATTGCATACTAACTGCTTCGCTCGGTGCAACATAGTAAGGCCAAACGAAGACAATATTACGATACCATGGTAGTAGTCGCTCATTGCACAGCCATTCCCATCAAGTATGATAAGATCTATATGAATTGTCAGGTCAAGACTCATAATGACAACAACTTGCATGACAAGCTGCATCATGATCTATAAACCTGAACAAATTGATAGGCGTCTTATCGGCCCACAGGGTGAGGCTAAGGCGATTTGTCCGGCGTCCAGCTTTGCGCTACTACTCTGATGTCCATCGGCAGTTCCGGAGCTGGAGCCTTGAAGAACCCAAGAGTATTCACAGTCTCTGACGCAACATTTGGCCCGATGACATCCGAGTGTATGAGGGGTAAGCGCCAGGTAAGCGCCAGGAAGCGCTAGTCAGCTAGTGTGGGGTCCGACTCGTGAGACATGTTAGTCCCGGTCCCCTATCGAAGGTACCTGAGAGCATATAAATGCCGGTTTTAATCTCTCTGAATTCGTCTTTGTGTTCTTGTATAGTAGTAAGAGTGCCACGGCGAGACTCCTTCTAGAAAACACTTGCGACTGCACGCATGCCACTGGCAGTGACTACACGGCAATCCTTGAGATCTTGATCTTGAGAATTATGACCTTTACGGTCGCGTCCGAGTCGTTGCTCGGCTGCGAGTTGAGCTCACAGAGTGATTGAACGGACCGCGGACCCTTTTGTTCGTGCTGTTCCCACACCCTGATCATTGGCATCCATGATACAGGCACGACATATTAGAGTTGTGTGGCGCAGCGCTCACTGCAGGCCATCAATGTATCAACCTCAGAAGGCGGTATCCACATCCTGAACATTTCCTACCCACGATTCTATCAGATGAGGTCCTGGTTTATGTTCCTGTGGGTTCAAGTTTTGAGAGCTACTCTTATCACTTCGTTCTTTTTTTTCCTCAGCAATCTTTGCGCTGTAATCTTGTCTGTTGTGTCCCTTGGACCTCAAACACTTCCAGGTGCAGTATTGAAGTGCCTAGTTACTAACTTACTTGAGTGGGTTCCTCACTCGCACATCTCGGCGTCGGTGAGGGACCTCCGTCGCTCACCCAGCTTGTTCCTTGGCTACTATTGGCACTGGGCCGGGTGGGTCTTGACTAGCTTGACTCGGTGCTTACAGTACATCATGATGCTGACTCACCAGGACGATGCTAAAAAACAAAAACATCCGACAGGTTACTACCAAATGGTTACTACTGTACTGACGTTTCGAGAGCTTGAGGCTTCGTTGCTCTTTTCCGGCTGCCAATGCTCAGATTAGGTTGCTATCATGATGTCGCTTCACATTCAATTCGCCATCCAGCATCACATAGCATTCTTTTCCCTCATCATTCCTTGCACCGCGTATCCATCAGAAACCGCCAGTTGCGCTTACGATGAGGTATTAAGGTAGCAACCTGATAGTAATTAGGTAACGTCCGTGGGTTGGTCGTGCAGTCGGATCTGCTGTTAAAGTACTCTCTCCCAACGAGGATGTACGAATGGATCTTTAGAACTGTATCAAGTAATTCGTCAGCTCGATACCCGTACAAATCAAAGTCCTCCCCGCATACGTATAACCAAAAGAAGACGGGATGGTAACTCGAAATCGCACCGTCCCTGCGGGACTCGGGAAGGTACATAATGATACCATCACCAGGGAATACAGAGCGCTGCCCCTGAGTTTGGGAACCGCTCATGCGCTCGGACCTTCACACGCTTGGACTGACCACTTCAGGCTCCTGGTCTCCTGCAACATTCGAATCGTGCAGCTCATCCAAGTCCGTCCATCTCGACTGCGTGCAGCTATCCATGATAAGCGCATCGCACTCTGACAGGTACCCCGTATGCGACGGGCTCACTGTCGCCGCCACCGTAGTCGTGTCAGTCCCAGACAAGGTCTCCGCCAAGTAGGATGGCCCGGGCTCCTGCACTGCTTAAACCGTCGCAGCGCCCCAGGGAGGGTGCGAGCTCCGCCTGTCGCGCCCCTAGCGTTGGCGAGGCAAGAATGACACTATCGGAAAGGGAGGCAGAGCGCCCGGGGTGGAGAGTAATGAGTGGCATTATTGCCACAGTGACACTGAGATAACGTGTCAGAGGAACAGTAAGACCAAGAACAAGAGGATGGAGTTTGGTGTACTAGAGATCAAGTCTAGGGGTAGGCAGGTGGGACTGCGGGACAGTTACATGAAACAGACCGGGTAAAAGACAGGGGAGAGGAGGGAAAGCACTGCCCAGCAACTAAACGGATAAAGAACGCAGGTCGTGCTTGCATCCACGCACCTGTAGTAGACTAGGCCCTACAAAAGCAAGACACTTTTGGACTTTACAATGCTTGACATGCGCTCAAAGGTGAGAGAAATCGCAACTGTGCCGTACAGGAGGTGAATCCAGGCGCCTGAGGATGCCATCGGGCCGCTGCACCAGGTTGGTCAAATCAGCGCAGCGCACGTGACATTTAAGAAGACTGACCGACATCTTTGAGTTTGCAATCGTGCTACAGGCTAACAGGGGGGGAGAATGTATGGCTTAAAGGCTTACAACCCACGAGGAGATATGCAGATTGGTACACGGCTATATGAATCGGCATGAGGAAGGGTACGGTAAGTAAGGCAGACTTACGAATGTCGCGCGTGAGCACTTGTCTTCCGACATAAAGGAGAATGGCGGACCTGAACTGACAAGACATGGTGACACAGTGCACATATCCGAGAGGACACATATCAGGCATCTGCAGAATGCTTCCTCGTGGCGGGAGACCGTCACACTCTGGAAATGTGTTCGATACTCACCGCATGAACATCGTCAGGCCTGCTATTGTAGGCCCAATGATAGTCATAGCGCCTCCGTACCGAGCAAACCGACTACGACTGTGAGTCCAAATGAGCTTGCAGCAACTAAACAAGATTCGAAACAGACTTCTAGTGACAGATTCGAACCCTGTTTTCTTAAGACAATGTCGACTGGATGTGCTCACCTGTGGGGTCCAGGAAGTGCAAAAGCTCGCCCGGGTACGGACAACAAAGCTCAGGGGGATGAGATAGCAGTTTCTGGGATTGGAAGGGTTCACCCATACAAGTCAAGCGACCCGCACGGAGGTGTGCTGTATCGTACGGAGGCTCTGACCACGATAAGGAGACAAATAGCTGGAGGTGGTCGAATTTGGTTAAACAGCAACGCGTAGTAGTGTGAATTGGACTTACGAAAGAAACCCTTTTCGGCCCTTCCGCTTGTATTCAGTCTTTGCGCTCTTTCAGGTTGGGAATGACACGCGAAACATGAGTTGACAGCACCTCGTCGAGACAATATGATTCCACAAGTGCTGTACATGTGAAGCTCACTAATCCAAGATACTATTCCCCAATTTAGTTAGCACAACCTGTTGGAGGCACGTAGGCCTGCGCGCACCTTCGTCAACAAGCTGGATGGTAAAAGGTACACGTTGAGCCAGGAAATAGGTAGCAATTGGATCACATGAACACGGACGCGTCTTCGGAAATCCTTGTCACTTTTCTGGGTGCCAGCATGACCGCACTCAGAACAAGTGGAGTAGGTGATTCATCTGTTTCATTGAACGAATGGTGGCATCTTGTCGAAGGGGAACAAGGCAACTGAAAGGGGCTGTGAAGTGGGAGTATATGTAGAAGTCGGACAATAAATTCGAAATCCAAGAGGCGATCGCTGCAGGCACGACCAACTTGTCATCCTCTGATAAAAAAAACCTTGTGTCGTTTGGAAAGTCAAAACTTTTGACAGCAGTCAGATACTGGTCACGTCTGGAATCCCTTCATAGCCCGGATACCCATTGAAATCCCGGGATTGGATTGAGTCGATCGTTAAAATGATTGACTATTACAGGAGCCCTCATTGAATCTCTGGCCTATAGTAATCCTTGAGGGATCCATATTAGCAATTGTACAGCCCGCTAGCCTTTGTGGGGCTCGCTCTATGGCAGTTCATCGTCAGCGCCACGATCACAAGGTAGTTGTCGGCGCCCTTTCGGGGGATTTTGAATACGATTTACTGTATTTGTTGTTACTGTTCGGCCGCCGTATATCATGACGGTCATGTTTGCAGTGGCGGTAACGTTAAAGTGGGCGCCAACAATTGACTGCACTGGATAAAGGCGTGCCTGATCGGTAGAAACAGCGACCGACGCCAGCGCGGAACCATTCATCAGTCGGCAAACATCCGATTTGGACAGGGAGCATTCCAAATTATCATCATACGCTGTAGTTCCAGTTGCTAACGTTGCGCACTAGCAGCCCCGCAGAGGCCAGCCTGGTATCATATAAGGGGTCTTAATATACAAAAGTCATTAGTTACCATAGTAGAGGTCCTCCGTCAACCTCGCCAACGCCACTGACTACGATAGGATCTGGATAGCCCGTCAGTAGAGCGGCAGATGGTCGTGAGGAAAATAGGTGCCGTACAGCAAGTAACACAACAGCAACAACGACAATAAGGATCACGCCAAGGCAGGCTGCTCGACGTCCAGCCTTGCGCTGATATTCTGATGCAGTTGATAGCTCCTCTGCAGCTCCGGCAGTATCCACAGCGATGGAATAAACGTTTGACTCGATGTTATCTATGACGGGCAAGCGCAGGAAACGTCGTTCAGCACGCATGAAGGTTTGGATAAATGTGAAGGGCGACTGACCAAGCATCCCACCCTGCTCATGTACAAGCGTACCGAGGTCACGGAAGATCTCTGAAAGTTCATGAATACCGGTTTCAATCTCTCTAATCTCTGCTTCGCGTTCTTGGATGAGGGATTCCTGGTATGCGAGTTCATGTGGGGAGAGCTGCGACTGCATGGCTTGGGCCTGCGCTTGCTCGGGTACTGGATCCACGTGTTGACTGAGCCTAACAAATTGGACAACCGACTGTGTAACGGAGACACGGTGCTACGAGGACGGCCCACTCACGTTGCGGGATCCTCCTCCACAGCCAACTTGACTGTCTTTACAACCGTGCGCTGCTTCTCGGCACTTATTTGCTGTGCCCGTTGAAACGCGACGAATGATAACTGGAAATCGTGCGCAGTCTTTTGCATCTGCGTCTTCCTGTTTGACTATATTGCTATAAGTTTCGAGCACATATGTGGGGCGTATGCAAACTAAGGCGCACCAAGGTTGCTTGTAGGGCAGCTAGCTTCTTGAGATCATCCGACCCGCGTTTCGTCATAGCACGAGTGGTCTCCGTGAGATCATGCCTACGAGAAAACCGAGGGCAGCAGTTGACTTAACGTTATACAGAGAAGGAATGGGGTGACACGCACAAGCTCTTGCGTAGTGTGGATGAATCTCGAGGAGTCCCAAGCTGGTCGACCAGCTTGAGGATGCCTTGTACATTTGCATTTATCTTGAAGACTTGGATAGAAAGGGAAGACTGTAAGTTAACAAAGGCTACATCCTCGGGGGACTGGGGTGTATTTCGTGAGGATGAATTGAGAGGTTGAATTGGGCCAGCTTCTATGTCTTGAAAGCTCATGGATGAGATTATGTGTGCCAATTGTATGCGTGTATGCGTGTTTGGGGGAGTGAACACGTGTTTGAATTTATATCCTAATTTGGACATCATTTTCCTCCCTCCGCTACGACCAACCAGATGAGCGTCAGCTCGGCCAGTCGCAGCTTGAGACCCCTCCGAAAAATACGCAAGCTTCGCCATGATGTCCGTGGCCTCCCAATACCCCACGTTGACATTGTCGTGCGCGACACTCACCTCTCCCGCCTCGCCGAGCACTATGACAACACTCTGGCTGATGACCTCTTATACATGACATACAAGCACGAGAGCGGCTCGCGCCCACTACCCCGCAATATCCGTCTCATGTACAACCCCGAAGACCCATATGTCAAGTTGCGACATAACCCACCCGTCGGCGGCTCCCAACTCGGCCGTAAGCCCTCACCCCCGACAACCGCGGAGAACGTCGTCCGTCTAGAACGCATACAACTACACACCATGGCAAAGGATGCCCTCGTCACCCGCCAGAACCTCCTAGGTCCCATCATGGCCCTCCGCGCCCTGTCCGGCGAGACAGAGCACGGCGGTGGCCGACGCGGCAGCACCGGCGTGCAGATCGTGCATGGCGTCAAGTCTGTCGGCGGTTGGGTGCGCCCAGGGCTCCCGCTCGGCGCCAAGGTCGACCTGCTTGGTTCAAAGATGTACGAGTTCCTCGGCACCCTCACAGAGTTTGTCCTGCCCCGTCTGCGCGAGTTTTCAGGCTTGCTCCTCCCCCCCGCGTCGGCCGATCTTCAGACCCCAGCCGGCGTGTCCGGCGTCGTGTCTTTTGGTCTCCCTCCTCACGCTATGGGGTTCTTCCCCCAAATTGAGGTCAACCTGGATGCTTACCCGAAGACCTACGGGATGCATATACACTTCGTCACGAATGCGAGGGGAGTTGGCGCGCAGGAGCGAGCAAGGCAGCTCCTCTCAGGATTTCAGATTCCTTTTGTGCGCAGGTGATGCACGCGTCACTGGTTCGTCTGTTGGCTTTTTGGTTTTACGGAACCTTCAACTATACAGCACCGTCTCCCTCTCCCTATAGACTACCCCAAAAATCCTGTGTAGTGAGCCAGAAATATAATTTACTGGATTATGCAGATATCCGGAAAATCTTCGCTGTTGGCCAATTAACCATGTCGCTATCTTCTGCTTCAGCATGCCGTAGTGCCACCCCCTGTTTTCTGATAGATCCTGGAGAAGTTCGTAGGCCAGAGCTGGCACGTTTGATAAACGAAGACTAAATTATCCCTACACACAGGACGGGCATCCCGCATCGGCCGAAAAAGGTCAATGCCCCCACACAAGCCGTTAACGGTTTCCGAACCGCATCTGATGATCTTGGCGCCGTCGCTGCGACTACACATTGTTCAACGGCAGAACAACGTGAAGGACAGCCAAGCTCGCCAATGTCACCATTGAATGGGTACCAGCTTCCTCTTGTATAATTAATAACGCCCTTATCGTGGCATCTTCAAGTTAAGGGGCAATAAAAAAGACATGTTTTCGTCGTGTTCTCGCTAGTCGATGCGATTGGGTTTGCCCTGGTGCAGATTCTAGCATTAGAGCATGAGCGCTCCGCCACCCAGTTGAGGAAGTTTCGTCAGCGCATCCCTCTTACAATGTGGTGTGAAATGAAGTGTGAAAAAGAAGGTTTGGCGTTTCACTGCAAATGCTCCCGATGCTCCTGTCCGGCATTTAAACGTAGTACCTTCAGCCGCGTGGTAGCTTTGTGCCATGATTGGGGGATCCCAAAGACTCTTCTACCGGCGCCCACTTTGACGTGAGTGGATGCCTGGGCTTTGGGATGGCAGGTCTTAGCTTGTGCGATACCTTGAAGTGCTTTGAATCTAGAAAGCCAGTTTAGGGGCGCGGCTCCGCTGCATCTGGGATCTTTTTACTTAGATGGGAATTCGAGAGAATGTGTGTACTGGGTGATGGGTTTTTCTACCAACTTATTTGTACAGATGCTTCTGGTAACCCGTGGAACATCAGATGCCAGTGCCCTCTCCTCCGCCCACATCAAATTAAACACTTACTACTCTGTAAGCCTGTTGCAATATATGTCTAAGAATGCGCGTCTGAGGAACCCTGTGTACAAACAGGCAGATAATTAATTTAATGCTCGGAGCCAGAGCGCTCAAAAAGTTGCAGCAGGCACTGGCACTGGCAGGTGATTCATTCATTCATTTCACAAGTTTACATCATACAGCCGTTCAGCCTTTCAAGACTACAGAGATTAGTCTACCTTACCCTTGTTGGCTTAGCGCATTACCATTTGTGGCATACGCGAACCTTTTGCGCACAGTGGGTTCCTGCTAGGGATTATGAAATTCTCAAAGCTGAGCTTGCCAACAACTTCACACGGCTGACACCACGGCTATATCCATGATCCAGCCTATGGTATCACTACATTGCCAACTGGTCCCTCGAAGGTCCATGAAACTCGGGCGCGTTTAATCGCGCAAGTCTACGCCACGCTAGCCGGTATACAGGGTATCTTCCAGCTCCTGCAAGGGTGCTGGAATGCCCCGAGTAGTGGTATGACGCAACTCAGGTTGCCCCTTATAAACAAGGATCTCAGCTCAGTTAATTGGTTCGGAAGCCGCCCGTGGCTCACGATGCCGTACTTCGGGTTGCGGCCTTGCGCTTTCCTGGCCCCAAGTTGATCAGTGACGGAACGTCTCTTATGTGACCCCCTTGCGCAATAGGATAAATTTCGCCTTCTGTTTTGACAAGGAGGAGTTCATGTGAACCTGCTTACGCCACGCCCTTGGGACTTGCATCTCAAGTATTAAGGGACTAGAAATCCCAGTAACAGTCACTTGACTTGAAGCATTCCTCCCTCCCGTGCGGTAGGACGACCTCCAACTCGGCTCCAATCTTTGTTTGGTTTTTTCCAATCTCAAATACGGCGGCCACGGCCCACGGATAAGCCAATTCTGGAACCATAACGGCAATCAGTTGTACAGGTCGGTGTCTGCTATTCTCGAATTACGCCTACCATACACAACCCTACACAACTTGCCGTCTTACAGAAAACATCTCCGCCGAGAATGCACCTGGGAGACTCGGGGTACAGGTGCTTCTTGCTCGCGGAACAAATGAAGCTTTGTTTCATTCGTTCCGTTCTGTTGTTCCGTCTCACGCGATTTTTCTGTCAAGAACTCAACAAACCAAAATCGGACAATTGGGCACAGAATCGCGCGTTGATGGAGACGCTCGTCAACCTTTGCGGGGAACGCAGTTTGTACGGAAGTGGGGCGCATCGGAGGCTATCGTACTCGTCTACTTGACCTCATATCGATCAAACCTTCTTTTGATTTTTCGCCTTTTCCGCTGCGGAGAATTAATGTAGGGGTAAAAGCCCTGATGTTCTATCTTGCTTAGCAACTCGAAGAGGCAACGGGACCGAGTGGTGCTCGGACATGGCTCCGGGACATAGGCTAGGAGCCCTGAATCCACCATAGGCAGGTAAGTTAGCGTGGACTGGGATGGTGGAGACCCAATTTCAACTTGTATTTATTATAATTTTGCGGTCCCAGTAACTCTGAAGCGGGACACGTGCGCAACAGTTCACATTACCCAGAAAAATCCGGGTCCCATGTGAGGGAATTTCAGTGGCGGTTTCGGCAATTGAACCCCTCTAACACCTTCCAAATACTGCACCGCTTCTCCCCTCTACTACTACTCCCCCACTCCCACTCCCTTATACCCATCACGCATCCCTCCCCCTCTCATCGTTTTTTGGGGCCTAGGATGGCTCCCTAATGCCTACAACCCGGCTTCCAGCCAGTGGCAGTGCATTATACAGATGCGAGTTCGCCCAACATACCCAGATTTTTTTGTTTTATTTATATCTATCCTCCCTTCTGCTGGGACTTGGAAATAAATCCCTCGACCGAGATCCCCAAGGTCCGTGGTAGCTTCCGTCGTATCCATCCCCTCTGTTACCGGTGTGTGAATATACCCCAAATAAAATATTAAAAATCCCTTTGCCGCCTGTATCTTTTCAGCCCATATCGTCGGCATGAGTCTTCCCAGTGCGAGTCGTCCTGTTTGGCTTGCCATTATTCTATGAATAACTGCCCCCCC
>QFDW01000539.1:0-13871 GCA_003315895.1 Lactifluus rugatus | reverse complement strand
CCCGGGATTGCCTCGACACGGGAGATAGTGATTGTCGTATGGGCTCCAGCTAAGTGAGGTTTTCCTCAAAAATTGGCAGGCTTTGCGCTCACGGAGTTTTTCTCTCTGTAGCGCGCGTAAAGCGGCGAGGTTCAAGTTGGGGCGTGAGAACGGAGCGGAGCACGCAGCACGTTGCGGGCCGAGGGCTTCACGCCAGGCCGTCCAAGTTGCCGTCGCCCGCGCACTGTTGTGCTGGTGTCACGGTGATCGCACATCTCTTGAATTTAACCATCCTTGATGCCTTACTGCTTAACTACTGTGGGCGGTGCGCTACGACTTGTAGCCCCATCATTTTACATCTAATCACCGTTTTCTGGATGATACCTCACGTCAAGGGCGCGGTCTTTATTCATGTTCTCCGAGTCTTGAGTTCGCCGACCGATCACAACTATCTTGTACACAGGGGCCACTGTAGGGAATGAGTCACCCGCTTTGTTTGAAAATAAGCTCATCCATCGAACTCCGCCACTTAGCCGACCTCATGTAGGACGCGCTCGTTTCGAATATCAGTCCTCCAACTCTGCGTTTTCAGCGCGGCCATCACTCCCTTCTCCACAGCCAAATTCCCGGACGGGGACAATCGTGAATCTAATGGGGCTTTTGCGGTCTTTGTCCGATCAGATATCGCATGATCGCGTGGCCAGTGCTCATGTGTATGTTGTCCTTCATTGCTGAGTTTGTTTGTTGTTTGGGTCCCATCGCTTATTCTTGCGCTCCACGTTGCAAGGTTTGTCTGACATCATAGCAATCATAACGTTCAGCCTCCGAGAGAGCACATACATATTGATCGCCCACTTCTCCCCATATCCTATAGATCAGCATGGGAGGAACTATGGTGGTACACTCATGACTCGCAACGTGCGTGATGCCAATAGAGCCCGCTGAACATCCAGTCCAAATCCTCACAGTTGTCACGATGTGTAGGTTTACCGTCTAATTTGATCACCTAGATGCGCGGTACATCCCATGGCAGGATCGCGGGCATTTCGAAGCCCTTCGCAATATCGTGTCGTGGTTGTTGCGCAGCTGTCTCGCTTCTTCCCATCACCACTACGGTGTATCTGCACAAACCCTTCCTCCGAACGACGTCATTCTTGTATTTTCTTATCGTCCAGCTAGATTATGGCCATTGATCCGGCCGGCCCTTTTACCGGGCTCTATCTCTAAGCATGAGACGTGGCCCACATTGGATGTTACATGGATCAAAGGCTCAGAGAAGTTAGAGTCTGCATGTCAAAATGGCCTCCGCATATTCAATGAGGCTTCGCTTACCGTTCTACACCGAACTTGGGAGCAGTGACCAGCGCCGGATCGCCCGTCATACCCACGCTGGCTAGGCCGCAAGGGTACGAATGAAACCCTGACACCCTCTTTATCGACGTCCAGAGCCATCCTCATAGTCCCCAACGCCGCCACGCCGCGCTTAATGTGTGGATCTACCTCGCTCCCAACCCAGCGATGATACCATGAAACCTGGAAAGCTGGTTCTGGTGGGATTTGAATGCTTTACAAGCTGACGTTGACTTGCATAAGGATCGAAGGTTTAGCCTTCGTCATGTCGTTTGACGGATAAGGAAACACCAGTAAAGTGGTCACTGGCACTGGTCACCTCTTGAGCTTGGGAAAGACCACCAACGTGTTTTGAAAACTCATCTGTTGACCAGTAAGGTCATTGCCATTCACTGCTGATCCAGTACTGCAACCTGATACGTTCGCAACCCTGGTCGAGGCACTACCCCGGAATCCTTGGTCGGACCAGGCCTATATTCAGATTGCGTCTCTGCTGCCCCACCTTCTCGGAGTTTAGGCGGACCTGGGCGTCTTTGCCTAGGCATGGGCGACGTTGCCCTGGGTCGCCCTCAGTTCATAACGTACGCAATATTTGACAAGAAAACTAACGTGGTTAGTATTTCACTGTGCGGTAAAGTCGTGGTCACGGTGGTGGGAAATAGGCCGCTCCGAGATCACTGGTCCTGATTTGGCCTCCGTGCATTAAAACAGAGCCTCAGCTCCTATATGCCATTTCCTCCGTACCCTACCACTTTCCTAGAAAAGACAGGTGCATTATCAATCTCACAAATTCACCTCTCGTGCTTGTGACTGGACAGCCTGGTTGTTGCCGGTTGCATTGCATTGCTTCGACAACGTAAGTTACCAGTGCCGCACCCTGACTCGGGCCGGCTCCGTCCGACTTGGGGAGCCGTGGGAATGTGAACTGGAAAGCGTCGACGTCAGACTATTGACGTGTTATGGCCGACCCAACGCCTCCGGTTCCTACAAAGATATCGCCGCATACTTAGCCACTGATCACGACGTTATAAACTGAGCCATGAGTGTTGTCGGGGAAACACTCAGGATCATGATAATACACTATGCGATCATCCTGTAAAAGGGATAGTACCTACCTCGAGTCCCGATAGCGGCCCTAAGGGGGCCTACAGCCTGGCAGCGTCCACCTTTTCCATCAAACTAAAGTCAAGGCCTCGTTGGAGTGATGTAGAGAAATGTCACATGAGTTCCGATGGCGTTACTTATATGCGGTGCTTGTTAAATACCGCACGCGAGGTGAAGACTTGTTGCCTGGGTAGGCAGCGATAGACGCTTATGATCACATAGTTAGTTCAAGGCCCATTGTGTGCGAGGCAGCCAACTTGGAAGTCCCTGGATATTCTTGTGACGAACCATCGACTCGGACGGCTATGCGAGATCATAATCTACTTCATGCGACCAGCGGAGCGCGCGAGCATCATATCATAACTTATCAAACACGTTGCTCGTGTGCTGCTGTCTCCATCCAGCATCGATCGAAACTGGTCTAATTTTTGTGTTCGAACCAAGTCATTTACCAAGTAGCTCTATCAGCTCTTCTGGGGGGGGGATGGGAAGCCATGCGAGGGCAGGGGACCGCGGGCAGTACAATAGAGATACTGTACTTCCCAATTGTGGCCCGAGCCTGCCTCTTTGATCGGAGTATCCCGTACACGAGGCGCCATCGTCCCCGCCTCGCGAATGCTGGCCCTTTGCCACGCTCTGGTGCCGGCTAACGCTTTAGATCGCGCTTCCACATGTCAATTGCCTGTATTGCTTCGGACCCTTTCACCTTGGGCACTTTGCGCCCCCAAAGCGCTTTACTTCACCCATTCTAACTCGGCGGGGTTGATTCTGTGTGTTCATTCCACCGTACGTTAAATAGTACTCTCTCTTGCGCGAGTCTTCTCCGCAATCCCTCCTTTACGTATTTCCTTTTTACACGTCTCCATGGAGCCCATCCAGTCGCACGACAGTCCTTCTAATGATTCCTCCCCCTCACGTACTTTCTCCGACTTGGTCGACTCACCGACGTCTTTTCCCCCGACCTCCCCTGAAAGTAGTACAAGGTCTGATGTAAAAGAAGCCCACAACCAAGAGAGGAATTCTCAGACACCGGATCATAGTGGCGACGAAGAAGAAAAAGAAGATACCAATCCTCAAGCTCACGGGGTTGACAACCATGGGAGTCCGCACAATGAGGTTGAGAAAGCTGGAAACGCCGCCCAGGTTACGGATGGCACTTCCCCATCTACGCGGAATAACCCACCTGAGAGTATCCCAACTGACGCCAAGACCAAGACCGCGGCCGGTGACACACCCGACCTTGCACAATCTTTGACTGCCGATGCAATTAGAAATGCTCCTGTTCAAGAGCTTCTCGGTCTCGCCAATCCTGGAAGTGGCTACCCTGCAGCCACTGAGGCGATCAAATATCTCCTTCAGGCCGTAGGAAGCGATGTTGTGTCTTTCCGTCGTAACACGCATGTCTCGTTCATGATCGTGGAACGTGCACGAGACCTCGTCAGTGCGATTAACAAGTACATTGATAAAGTAGAAGGGAGCAGTGAGCCAGACTGGGACAGCTTTGTGAAGTTCACGGCAGCTATCGAGCCATTGGAAGAGTAAGCTCATCAGATTGCATATCGAGACGTAGTACGCACTGACGCAATTCCTTGTTTCCAGCATCTTGTTCAAACTACTCGCCTTTACGGAGAACGAGAAAGAAGGTTACTTGTCTAGCACACGATCCATTACAGAATGCGTCACATCAGTCGAAAGCTGGGCCAAGAACAGAGAAGAACTCTCGAAGACTCTTGAGATTGTCGATACGCGTGAAGAGCTTGCGGTAAGATCACCATGTAACACACCTTGCTATACATGTTCTCATACGAATGTAGAATCTTCTCGACCAGCCCAACCCCGACCCCCGCAAAGACGAGCGCCGAGAGGCACAAACACATGATGACAAGACGCTTCTCACCGAGATAGGGCATACACTCAACAAGCTCTTCAAGAATAAGAGGTATGTGTCAATGCATATCCTAAGTTCCTTTGTTATTGATAATGCGCACAGATTTCCCAGTTACGTGACGAAAGTGAAAACCTCTTTGGATGCGCTGCAAGCAAAGATCATTCGCGGTTCTCCTCCAGACGTAAGGTCCACGTTTATGCCGAGACCGTTCTTGTATTCACTTATCGGGCACAGTGGCTCACAGTTTTTGCGGTCAAGACCAACATGCTTGTCCACGGCGTGCACGAAATCTTACGGGCCTCTGTTGTTGAACCAGATATTCTGACCCATTTGAAGTCGAAGCCCGTTTGGGTGGATGCCTTTGAGTGAGAGTTCAACTTCGCGTTTCTGAGCCCATTTTGAACCCGCGTTCCTCAGCCTTGTAGACGCCTTGCTGAGCGAGGATGAGAGTCAACTAGCCCTACCCCAAAGCATAAAAGAGAAATATAACAAATTCATTATAACACTCAGGGTGCGCCTTGGCTTGTCCTTATCTGGGTAAACTCCTTACAGGTTGTGGTAGGGGCAAGACGCGCTCACTCTCCCACAATCATATGTGGACCTCATGAAACAAGCTGGTCGCATTCGCCGGCCATTCCAGGCACAAGCTTTTGCTCTTGTGATGCTCTGCCGCTTCTTGGCGGACAAGTTCACGTCAATCGCCGATTCTGCTGTCACAATCGAGAATATCAGCTCTCTCGAGAAGTATGTCTTCGCTGTTGACACCTAGAAACCCCGTTGATGTGGACACCTTCAGTGCATTCAACGAAACCCTAACCGCACTGCAAGCCGCAGAAAAGGCTGTCTCTTCGCTCCAGACTTTCGACTTGGCAAACTTCAGGCAGGACAGTACAGTTCTAACGCTTGGGAAGGCGGAATCCCTAATCGAAGAAAGCTTCAAGTCCTTTAATGTACGTCTTGTGTCATACATTCTGTACTGTTTAGCATCGAACGCCTCCCCTGTAGCTCGATTCAGTGTGGCCGCAGAAGCAGTCCGAACTTTCTGCTGCACTCCAAAAGGACATGGAACGTATGGCACAGCTGAATGACATGCTTAACAAGGTGAGCCGTATGATAATAAGCGAGAAAGAATCTTTCATGACGATGAGAAGCCAAAGAACCTCAACGGCTCGACTTCGAAGATTCGGGTTAACGTCAGCATATGCGACCATGTATATGATGGAGCGCAGCTCGGAAGCGCCTCTGGTACGCCACCTTCTCTCCTTTCATATTGTATAATGAGAGATCCCCTTCTAGTTGAGGGGGAATGCACTATGCGCCTACTTGCTCTGCGCTGGAGCGTCGCCGACGTGCTTGAGGGAGAAACCGCCAGGCGCGCACGCTCAAGCGGCACTTTCTACGAACTGAAAGGCGATCGATGGTCAGAGATCCAGAACATGCATGCGACACTTGAAAAGGTTGCAAACGGAGAGGGTCAAGTCAAACTCAGGCTTGTCGTCCGCTGAAGTGATGCTCGAATCTGTTGTATGTTGAGGGTGGCAGTTGTAGCGATTTAGCCCAGGTCACGTGTACTCGCAGTTAATAGGTATCAATAAATAAATAAATAAAATAAATAACGTTCCAAGGTGCCTAACTTACATTCCATTACATCTTCAATTTCCACCTCGCATATAAACCGGCTAATTGCCCTTCACGTCGCTCATCATTCCTTGGCTACTCGTGGGTGTGGGTCCTTCCTCGACAAGAAAATGAGTTTTTCTGGTATTACCTGCTCAGAAGACTTCGATGGGATCTTTTCTCCGCCTGCTCAGTCTGACAAGACTCATGGAGGACTTGTCCCGATCCCGATCCCAAGCACTCCGGACCTCTCGTTTGCCCCATCTAGCTCTCCCTACATGTCTCCGGTGACGGGCACGCCTTTCGTTTCTCTGCTTCCCACGAGCTTCGACTATCGTGGATATAGAGACCTGTCTCGCTCCTTCGAACCGACCCTTGAAGATCCTTCCTTTATCCATCGTCTTGACTACTTGCTGCGGGAGGCCAGAGAACAACAGCACCATACTGGAAACCGTGGTAATTTGCGCATACAACGTGCTTTTTCTGAAGCCTTTCATAATCCCAAACCCCGAGTGACGTCCACTGCTTTCGACGCGTCTTTCCAGCCAACAGTCGATCTCCGAAAGTATTTGTTCTCGCGTCTTGGCTTTGTTTCTGTCGTAAACTGAGGGACGATTTTCGCCCGACAGGCATGCTTCTGTTGCTATTGATTATACGCCTTCCCTAGTCTCTGGTGACGTGGAGTACAATCCGAGGCAAAACAAACGAAAAGCGGTTTCTGTGACCGTCAGGACGTCAAAACCCGGTCCCGAGCGTCTGATCCATGACGGTTCACTTATTCGCTCTTCCGACTCCTACCTGTCTGAATCAGACTGTGCTTCCCCTCTGTCGTGCCTCAATCGAGATTTTCGCTGCCCGCCTTTCAAAAAACGAAAATGTCTCTCTTTTGATGGTGCACAGGTGTCTACAGCATCTCCTTGTGTGGAGTCCCTGGCCTTTTCGAAGGTAAACACACTGTACTCAAGGTCATTGTCATTCCCGAGGCGCCAAGGTTCTGGTGCAGAAGCAGCCTACACTGGAACCAGAGGGGTACGGTTTGGCCAAGCTACGATAATGGCTTCCATCTCATTCTTCTCCCAGACCAAACTGAATATCGCAGGAAACGCGCTTTCCCACTTGCGTTTCATCTCACCTTATCCGCCTACGGAGCCAGCAACACGCATACCTAGTCCAGTCCCAATCCTCACACCGCGGGATTTTCCTGAAGTTCATATCCCGCGCATTTACGCGAATAGTGAGGACGCAGCGAAAGCTCGTCTCAAGCTCTTGCTGGCGAAAGAAGTCCGCTACTGCCAGAGGGAAGGTCCAGGGGCCCTGATGGCTCTGGATCTCGAACCTCGGGACAGTTTTGTTATGGATGTTATAAAGTGGATACTGACGGTATGTGCATTTACGGTTCAAGTTTCACATGCTGTCTTTACCCTGGCTTGTAACGTAGGTTGAGCCGCCATCACCCTCTCCATCTCCGCCGAGGACCAAGCGGAAGCTCCATTCCCGTGATCTTCATGAACAATTGACTGACCACCATGATTCGCGATTTCTTGCGGCACTTATCTTCACTTCGTTTTTCTTCACCGTACCAACCCAAGGAGAGTTTCTAGACGGTTATACCCCCAGTGCGAAGCACCGCGAAGGGCTTAAGGATCATCAAAAAATGGTCGTCTGGGACTATGCTGTCGCAGCGATTGCTCTCGCTGTGAAGGTCTAGGCGGCTGCATTTACTCCCGCTTCGCCCTTTAAAAAAAGTCTATTCTTGCAGATTCATCGCGATCATCTGCCTCCCTTGAAGCCCATTTATGCGTGGCATTTTCTAGCGCTGGCACCTCACGAAATGTGCGTGGACGACCTTGAGGTACGTTGCCCGGGGAGAGGACCCACAATCTCCTGATATCTTACAGCTGGCTGAACGAGATTTACTCGAATATTTCTCCTACGATCTTGGCATTCCGACTCCGCAAGCACTTCTAGACGAGCTTCGCCTCGCGATCCCGATGTTAGGACATGTGTTGCAAGTTGAACATGCGTGGGAGGATGTCCTAAGCGATACGTGGGAGCACCTGCTCGCTGCTGCGCACTGTATGTGTCATCCTAGTTAATCAGCAAAGCCTGATTGTCTACTTAGCGCCGGACATGTTACATTTTCCTGTGTCGTTGCTCACGGCAACTGCTCTTATGGAGGGTATAACGCGAGTTATCTCCCGCCAACACACCTCCCTCAAATTGAAAATCTGTGCCGAGTGCATTGATCGTACATGCGACTCTCATATGCACGCTGCGCCTCACGAGGCCCCACTGAAAGCGCCATTCTTGGAGAAAGATAAGACCACCGATATTGAGCTGCGCATATCGCACACGAGCAGAGTACTGGAGGACATTTGTGCGGTGCTAGGGATATCTACAGTATGAAGTCCTCTTATTGATGACTTCAACTTCTGACTCATCCTAGGAGAAGGCCGAGGAATGTAGGAAGTGGCTTACCCTGGCGCGATCGATCCTAGGAAAGCCCACTTTGTCGAAGTATTTCCACGCCGTCTCGTAGTTTCTCGTCGAACTCCGGGTAGGTCACGAAATCGGGAGACAGCTTATACAGTGTTAAGCTCAACTTGTCATTATATCTGTTTGCACCCACCTGCTTGATCTGCGCTTCTAGCTCCCCGAGTAGCAGGTCGGCTTGTCGATTCAATTATCCTTGCATCTTCACTTTCTACGTCTGAGCCTTTCCGCAACGATCTCCCGTCTATATTGGTCAGGGATGTATCGCGTGCTGAAGCGAGCTCCTGGTCTGTCCAATGTCTCACAACCTGTCTGCGTCTTCTGTGGCTAGATACCGAGGCGCCGTGTTCCTAGATCTGTATTGCTACGAGTGGATCCTTGGCTGCTTGGCTACGGCTTACGTTTGGCAAAATAGATCCATTCCCTCTTAAAGGCCGACAGCATCGTGGGGTGAAGGTCGTTCTATTTGGGCTGAGTACTCAGTAAATTCAGTACTGGACCATTTTCGTGGGAATCTGATCTCCGGAGGTGAACAGGGCGGAAAGGATGGGAACACAAAATGCTCACCTGTCAAGCGAGTGGAGCCTCGGCATGCATCAGTTTTAACCTCCAATTTTCTTGCATTCTCGAGCTATTGCTCTGCAAACGCTTTTTCTCATTATGTAATACCTCGAGGACTTGTGCAGAAGATACAGGGTCATTATCCACAATTCATTAAAAGTATAAACGTCACGCAGGACGTGTTGTATCGTGATATCTCCGTTCAGATCGAAAGTAAGATGCATAGATCTGCTTTAAAAGCATAGGCACATGACAGAAGTACTGTGCATGAGTAAGACAAGGTTTCGGCATAAACTTGAAGGCGATCGTGATACTATGAGACTCCCCGACTCCCCCGAGCGCCCAATATTGCGCCCAAAATGCTCACGTGCAGTAACACGATACTTGGTCCGCAGTAGCTGTCCCATGGATAAATAGTCCATTCGAGTGGCTTCGCCTCCGATCCGGTCAACCTGCGGCATGGTTATTATCATTATCGCCACCTTCTTTGCCGCTCGTTTCATCCACAGGCGTGTCACAAAGCGTCGATTGCGCAAACAGGTGGGTATGCTCTAATTTGGACATTATGCAACAGCTAATGCAGAACCTGCGGAGGACACTCAGGCCATGAGATTTACGGCCTTGGGTGGTACCGTCAGCAATCCCGTGGACGCGACAAACGATGAGGGCCTTCCGGATATAATGGTCATCAAGGGCGATCTCAGGTTACAGCCCCATTCAACGTCTGAGATAGCCGAACCTTCAGAAGACTCACTTCATCCCATGCTCCCTGAGTGTATGTGAGAAACGTTGTTTATGAGTGTTCGCTTACCCGTTTTCCCTTTTTTCCAACAGTTGAGCCTACACCTGAGTACAGGACTTACGTGAGTGACAAACCTCCGCCATACAGTCAAGTTGTTCTCCGGGTACAAAATTTGTGACTCCATGAGGTTCCCGGTTAGCCCATATATGTGTGTGTGTGGTCGGTCGAATATTATGCCGTACTATTTTTTTTTGTTTTCGTCCTTTCACCAGTGTAACTTAGACAAATGAATTGTAATTAACGTTGGTTATAACGGATAAATTCACGTGATGGTCACGTGCATTTGAATGGCTGCAGCTACAGGTAACGGTGGTATAGAAGGCACTGCAAGCCAGGACGTCATCCAACTACTTTTAATTTGCACTGGATTGCCGCCATGCTTACTTCGTAAACACTTCCAAGTCTGCAATGTGATTGAACACCTGGGATCTTCATCTCCGAGCTCAAATTCGCCTCAACTTGTCAAATTCGATGATGATTAGATACTTTACATGCGCCATGTGAATTCGAATACACCATCAATTGTATATATGCGTATCTTACATGATGTTCCCTGTGTTTTCTTGACAGCAGATTTCTCAGGAATGAAATGCGCAGATTCGGAGGTTCTACACGTCACTTATTTTCGTCCATCCCTATCGGTGAATACCGTGACACTGGCAATATTAGGTCGCATCGTACGTTTGGTTTCAAGAATGCTCTTGATCCGGCTGCCCTAATGGCGCAGTGATACGGTCGCCAACGATGCGAGCCTCGCACATCAGGGTGTCTATCGCAATGTCGATCGCATGGCCAACGTGGGTTAAACGTGGCTGACACCACGCGTCATGCGTCATGCATGTTCCGCAGAGTGAACGCTTGGCGAGCGGCTACTGCGTGAAAGAACCCTGAAGAATTGCTACAGGGGCGCGTAATGTCAGTGCAGTACCTCATCACAGCTCGCGCTCAGACGCTCAGGCTCTAAAGTTTAGCCTCGCTCGGCTATAACATTGGTGGCTGCCACTATGTACTCATCCACTACCTTTCCTTCCATTCCAACGTGTATGCAACGCCATGCATTGCCAAGGCAATGGCATCCCAGATACTGAACATGCGTATCAGGCAGGTGTAAGTTGCGACCAATGCTACACGCGACGGCCTCGTGTTGAAATGTCGAGCTCCATCTACTACCCCATTATCACAAATCACAACCTTCGACTCACATCATGAACGACATGCTGCCTCCACCCGGCTCCCCTCTCCCCAATCAAGTGGACTGCTCGCAGCAAGGAGGTGCACGCGTAAAGCGCCGGTCACACTGGCACAAAAGCGTCCCCTTACTCCCTATCGACAGGGCCCCCCACTCCCCACTCCTTCACTACCACCACTACCACCACTACCATCCCCACCGCTGCAAGCGAAAGATAGAATGGGCAACGCGCCAAGCTCTCCCCGTGACTCAACACCCCCGACATCACCGTACCCACCACCGCGTGTACCCCAACGGGTCCACTCTCCACCGCCGCGCGATGCGCTCGCGCTTATGCGGGGACAGTCACTCACGTCTATGGCCACACCCGTCGCAGCGACTACACATCATTCACACATATTGCCCTCGCCGAAGGCACAGGTCATCGAGCCACCTACACCCAAGCAGGGGATGTCAGTTCAGAGGGAATCTCTCCCAGAACAGGATGTTGGCGATGCCATGCCAGGTGAGCTCGAAGAGTCGCCACAGGAGAAAACGCAGCGCACCGACTGGACCGCTGCTCGAGCAGCCATGGAGCGTGCAATTGGCACTCTTCGCCATCGTGCGGAGGAAATCGCGAGGGAGGCTATGGAACGGCGCCGGGAGCAGCGTGCCATGGAGGAGGAAGAGTCCCGGGCACTCCACGAACGCAAGATGACTATATATGAAGACGCCGAGCCTGGGCCCTTGAACGAACTGCGCTTCCCGCCGGGGCTGGAGCGAGGAAGTAACGAGAGCGGGGTCCCCCCACTTTCCCCTTCTCATTCTTCCGAGCCGACGACAGAAACTCTTGTGGAAGAGCCGGAGCAGGTATCGGAAGAACCGGAGGAGGCGGGACCTCTTGATAAGGTCGCCGAGAAGCCGGTGATACACGAGGTCCAGGAAGCCGCCGTCGTTGTACGAGATGAGCCAGAAGCTGTGAAAGAACCTTCGATCCCTGAGGTGCAGGTTGCCAGTCCTGAACACCCGCTAGCCTCCGTTGAAGAAGAGCCTGCGGAGGGTGTTTCAAATACTGATGAAGCTGAAACTCCTCAAGAGGCCATATCGACTGCCCAGGAAACCCCAGTTGTCGCTGAGGAGCACCCACTCGACCAGGCACTCTTCATTGCTTCAGAACCCCCTTCGAGTGTGCTGGAGGAGGCTTCTGACACGCAGTCCGAGCATCTTTCCTCTTCCGTCGAGATTCCACGCCCCGACACCCCACACCCCACCCTTGACGATCCCAGGATGGCATCACCTATCCCCTTCCCAGTGACTGGCGAGCCCGAGGACCAAGGGTATGGTACCCAAGAAGACGAGGATCGCGCCACGAAGGTCTCGCCGCGTGCCCAAGGGAAACACGTGCACTGGGGAGGCATGGAGGTACAGCCGGCATACGCCTCCGCGCACGACGAAGACCACACAGAGGAGGAGCACTCGCTACCGTTTTCCCGGCTGTTGCTCCCCTCGCCTCCGGCGGCACCGGCAGAGCCACAACGGGAAGCACGCAGAGCGACCAGGCTTCCGGTGCGCCGGACCGTGCCCCCGGCTGCTGTCCACAAGTCGTCGGAGCGCAAGCTTGAGCCAGGGATTTACACTGCGACGGATGTCCGCTGGGGCATGGCACTCGATCTATCTAGCGCGGACAGCAGGTCGCTGATCGCATTTGGGTTGCATGGGTGGGAGAACCAGCAGGTAAGCGCTGATGTTGTCTTTAGCTCGCCTGGCCTCGACTGCTCACGCGTGTCGCATAGTGGGAGTTTCATCCTTGTGGTGCCGGCTTCATTATCAAGAATGTCAGCAACGGCTCATTCCTTACTATCGAGGAGCTGGTGGGACTTCATCTAGAAGGCGCTACCGAAGTCGTCACAGGGGACTTCCCCTTGTGTTGGGAATTGGACCTCATGGACAACGGGAGCGCAGAGGATGACGAGAATATTGACGGAGATGTGTACACACGGTGCGTGCCCCATTGCAATGTTGTGTGCCGCGCTCGCGCTCAGATTCCTCATCATTTTAGCATCCGGCTGCCGCGTACCGAGATGTTCGTGGGCTTCACGGCAGGCTACGCAGGAGCGCAGGTAAGGTCTCGAGTTTCCACGCCCCCATACTCCTCTGACAGGACAAATCATAGCTGTTCCTCACGAAAGATGCTAACAGCTCGAGCACCTATTGGCGACTCCGCATGCCGCGGCGTGAGCAGGTCGTGAAGAACCCTCCGATCTCGACCACCGATACCGTTCGAAACGGTGGGGTGACGACCATGATAACGACTACGAGCGTGACAACCACGACGACGAGAACGGTGACACGGATCGTTACGGGCGATGCATAATGAGATAGCCGCCTCGGATGGCTACGACTACAACTACAAGACATTTACGACCTTGTCATGCATATATACACGTACTCGATTCAGATCTCATGCTCCTGTATACTGTAATATGTTTTCTCGACTCGTTACTCGAAAAAAAATTATATTCGTATTGATTCATCACTTAGATCGACAGCAAGGTTGCGAATTTCGGTCACCTAGTCGACCACTGGGGATCATCAATCAGATCGCAGAGAGGGTGATATAATAATACTGTACAACTCACCAGTAATTGTGTGTAGACATGTACTAGGGAAGTCTCCGTTGCGTTCGACTGGACCTACGTCGGCACAGCAGTCTAAGTGCAAGTAGTAATTAGCAAGTGGATAAGTAACAAATCAATTGCGCTATAGTCAAACTTGTTCGCTCAGGCCTGCACATGGAGCAGGAAGTATACTTCTACTCACAGCTAATATGCGAATCTTCCTCGGGGGTTTACCAAAGTGGGAGAAACGTGAGGGATTATGCAGCGATCATGTGTGAGCCTATGGAGTTG
>QFDW01000533.1:0-11124 GCA_003315895.1 Lactifluus rugatus | reverse complement strand
TTGGGCGTCAAGGTCGTCCAGGGCGGCTTTTAGTGATGCCAACCTTAGAATCTCATACGCCCGTACTGCGGACAACATCGTCAATGAAGGCAACTCGGACGATATTAGCGCTGAACGATGCCACGCAAGCACAGCGATTGCTGAGTTGTCTTGCAGGCCAGGTGTTCCAAAGGGTAACCATCCAAGTTGAATCTCTCCGAAATGATGTCCTCCTAGAAATAGAATATTTCTATCGAGGGCGTTGGTAAAGATGGCGATCTGTCGGTTTTGAATTACCATTCAGGTCTCAATTTCGTTGCACGCCGGGAACGCCTTTAAGGAAACTGCTGTATATCTGGGCAGCGTTTCCGTGACTCCTCTCGTCATCGACCGCGTACGTCACCGAACCACCGGATACAAACTTCCACGGCGATGGAGGAACCAGGTCCCGATCGTAGGCATCTTCTTGAATGGATTAGCCTCAAGGTTACCAAGACCAGGTGATGGCCACATGTACACTCTTCGCAACGACCAAGCTCGAATTCCCGACTCCTCACTCAGACTAACCCGCACAGACGGAAGGACCACGCTAACTGGTGGGTCTGCATGCCCGAGTCTCAGTCAGTAGACAGATTAATCGCGGATCTCTATGACTTCTGCACGTATCTTCACGCTCGGTCAGTGTTACAATCTGTCGCTCGACTT
The DNA here is from genome assembly GCA_003315895.1 of Lactifluus rugatus. NCBI lineage: Eukaryota > Fungi > Basidiomycota > Agaricomycetes > Russulales > Russulaceae > Lactifluus > Lactifluus rugatus. Next base: position 10,440 of record QFDW01000533.1, on the reverse strand, counting down.
CCGTGTTTGTCACTGGTCAAATTCTTGGTCAAATTCTTTGGACAAGATGCGTCCCTGGGCAATAAAGTCAGCTATAGACATCCTTAGGTGGTACGTAGTTGTAAGCACAAAGCTCAACATGCCACCATAGTCTGGGGTATCCCACGTCCTGGACGGGTAGGTTGGGTGCGATGTCACTGTGCTTTGGAAACCAGGAGGTGACAATGCGGGGGGAAGTCAGGCAGGTGGAACAAAACCAGGAGACTCCATGAGCATGTGCGAGCGAGGAGACCAGACTGTGGATAGAATGTGGATGTGGGTCTGCAGGCTCCCACAGCCCAAACGAGAAGCGAGTTAATGAGCCAAGTCGGGCCGAACCGGGTACGACGACAACGCTGTTGAGAGTCGCCAACCTTCTTTATAGTGTGATATATGCGCATCGCAGAGTGCATGGGTGAGTTTGTCAGAAGAGGAGGAAGGGAGAGATGATAAAAGGAGACGCACCCGGACAGGTTTAACAGCAGGGACAGGCGCGCATGAGAATGCGAGCACATGAGAACATGCGTGTGTTATTGCGAGACCGAGTAAAGAGTCATCGAATCAAACACTGAAGGTCTTTGCGCGGGAGTTTCAGCAGAGACGAGGGGACTGGCGGCGATGCTTTGCTGGCATTCATTGCGCAATCCAAGGGCCTTAGACTGTTTTTAGCTACTTGTGGTAGTGTGAGCATATGGTACGGATGTTAGAGTAAACCAACGAACCTTACGGATATGAGTAGCACGGGTGTGGAGGTCAGTAACAAGAGCCAGAAGTTAGGTGGTCAAACAGAGAAGGGCATGTGACCCTCTCGAAATCGTAGTGATACAAAGGGTGAAGACGAGAACGCGAGACCGAAGACTTGGGACCAGAAGAAAGGAAACCAAGATGCGCGTTTATCATGGGATGCTGGCAGTCTCTCAAAGAACGTGCAGTGCTTCGCAACCGCGTCCTGACTTTGGACGGACGCGGCACGAAGCACCATCGCGCTGTCCGAGACCGTGGCTGGTGGAACAGAGGGGAGAGGTCCGTGCAGGAGGGAGGATTTTACCATACAGAGAGAATAAAAGGAAATCAGACACGGCAGGAGGCCGCACAGTCCGAGGCACAAACTAGTCGTGGCCGAGGTGGCATGAGCCGAAGATGACGGACTCGGACCGAGAAACTCGAACAATTAAGCTCGCTCTCATTCACGTTCCTTTATGACGCAACGAATCGATAAGTCTTCTTTTCACTTTTGACATTTAAACATATCGAGAAGATCATACAGTTACAATACAAATCGATAACGCTATGCCACCGACCAGGTAGTATATAATCCAACCACACCCAAAGTCCGTCCACAACCCTAGCTATGATTATTTGATTCCTGTGGCTGGGTGACCACAGGCACTGCATGGCGCCAATGGAGGCCAAGAGCTCTGTGTGGCAGTTGACACAGTCCCCAGCCTTGCCGTTCCGACTCCGTATAGACTTCTGTGGAAGCGTGGGACGCTTCCGAGTCGGACATGACCTCATCGTCCTCCACAGCCTCAGATCCCTCCGCATCCACATCAGGCTCACCAACCGACTTCTCCACGTTCTCCGCCTCGCGCTCGAGGTCCGCAGCACGCTGTCTCAGCGCCCACGCCTCCGTTCTGAGTCGCTTCGGAATCTGCTGAGCCTGGATCTCCATCGCATCCTTCCGTCGCTGTTCCGCTACTCTCCAACGCCCTGCCTCTATGACGTCTGGGTGTTGCATGGACTTGGATTGTTGACTTGCATGATGTCCGACAGGGCCTGTGAGACTGTCCACGCTCGCGTCCGAAGACACGGTGGACCCTGCCCCCAAGCCCTCAGGGCATCTGTCCTCCATCCTCTGCCGAGATCTTGGAGTGTCAGAGGCAGAGGGTACGTGTTTAAGGATGGGAGCGTGATGCTCCTCGTTGTCGGTGTCTGGGGGAAACCGGCATCAGTGACCACATAAGATTTGCGCGAATCAAGACTCACCGTCCATTGCATCTTCAGCCTCATCATATTTGAAGATTATGTGGACCCCTTGACCCGTGGCGCTTGGCTTTCCGATCACCTTTTCCGGCCCTCCATACGAAGCGACGATCTCGTCAATACGCTCCTCGAGCGCGGTCTTAACGCTGGAACGGAGATTATAGCGGTGGGTCGGACTGGTCATGTCGAAGGAGGGAGAGTTAAACGTTGTGCTGACGGTTGTAGTTGGTGTGTAGATTGAGACGATAGACAGTGCGGAGACTCGTCGCATCGCACTGATGGCCAGCCTTATATATTCATAGTTAATCCCATTTCTCGCTTTTTTTTGGGCTGGTTTGCGGTTTGACATCAACTGTTGTGGACGCGACACACCCAACAGCTTTGTGGGTTTGCAGAGTCACGGTAGTCTTATTGATAACATCACCTTCGAGGCCTTTACCTTGTATGTGGCAGGCGCTTTGTCCAGTATCTTGCTTTTGTATGTCAGCGTTTAAAAATATCATTCATGGTCCCAGTCTTTGTGCCTTGTCCAGTCGTGGCCCACTGGGTCACCGCCTCTGAAACGTGATAGACCCTAAGGCCTGCGGTGTCTCTGAACGAACGAGACCATCGACGCCGTGCTAAAATAATTGGGCAAAAATTGTGATGGCAGAGAAGAGCTGTGGCAGAACCTAAGTGGAAGACTTTTGTGGGGCGCGCTTGCGTCAGGCACACCACACCACAAAATACCGCAGAAAAAGAATGTAGAAGGAGGGAAAAAGCCGACGGATATACAATGCGTGCGAAATCCAAAAGCAAATTGTGTCGGGAATACTCCCATACCCTCTCCCACTGACCAGCTTACACCCGCATCGACGACTCGCCTTTGCCAAAGACAAAGCAACGGTGCGAACAATCCCCAAGCCATAGCTCGCAACCGAAGGAGTGCGAGGTTGCGCGCGTTGGCGGAGCCAATGCGTGCTACAAATGACTCCATTCGCACACCCAGCTGGCTTGATGCAGGAGCAACGCTACTGCAACATGCCTGCAATGGGCTCTTGGCCGCGGTACGCGGGCTCTGCAGGTCGCCGTGACAAATGCATCGCTTAACGGACGCTAGCGGACGTGGGCTCCAGCGAACATGCGAGGACGATGAATGTTAGCTCTGTAACGCTAAGAAGGATGAGGTGGCAGTACTGGGGAGATGGAATTGCCACACACCGTCCTCGTCTTCCTGCTAGCTCCCTATTCACGTCTATATCATATTCACATTGGCATTTCACTGGGCCATCTGTCGAGTCACCAGAGGGCAGGGGCTCACGTTGCATAGGTACTCTTCCTCTTGTGTCAACTCCTCGCTCGAGGTGAGCTCGTGTATGTCTGTCACCGTGTTAAGTACCGTAGGCGCAAAACCTGGATCAGATTATCGAAGCAGAATACGGACCTCAACATGCTCTTTCCTGAGGGCGACAGTTATTGGCAACGAAAGTCTAGAATAGATTACATACACACAGATAGGGAACCAGGACGGCAGTATCTCCGATGATTTGTTGTATGAGCGTTGACCCTCATCGCGATGCTTGGGAGGAGAGGCAAGGTGCGGCGACGGCGACCGTAAATCCGGCGCCAAAAACGCAACCTCTGCGCACATCGCCCTCCTGGGGACTTCCGGTAGTCCGAACTGTCGCGTCTCATGAGATAAGGGTAGTAAGGGATACCAGAATGCAACGGTCAGAGTCCTTTGTTCTCGCCCTTGGGAGAAAGTGATACTTCCAGTCCGGTGGATGGGCTATTGTGTCCACGAAACGGTACGTGAGGAGGTGATCGACGAAGGATCTCGCCTTCGCAATCAACAGAAAGGCGATACAGCGTGGGCACTGGATGATCAATGATCACAAACATGGATAAGGTGCGCTGCTGGGTCTTTGTTCATGGCTCTTCTGTAACAGATCGCTGATGCGTTAAAGGAAAGGTTGACTCGGACCAGTGTATGCTGAAAGGACCTGCATCATCATGTCCGTCACAGTTGCTAATGTCACCGGCCTGACTTGGTCTATGCTTCAACCTGATCTGACGTAAAGCTGTCCCTGTTGCCTCAGCGAGGGTCACGACCGACAGCTATGACAAGTGTCAGGAGCATGGCATGAGAGGGTGAGTAGCCGACCACGCCGAAGATGACATGCGCAAACCCGGTCCGGTCTGGGCGGCTCGATAATTAAGCCAGATCTCGTTGCCACAGCGATTAAATTTTACCGTGACATGGCCACTCTCGCGAGATGCGGCAAGGCCGCACCACTGTACAGTAGTACAAATCATGATGTACTTTGTTGATCCTGTACAGCCCAAAATGCAAAAACACATACTTCTTATCATGCACAAATACCTTATGTACAAATTCACTAATTCTGTGCAAGCGAGGTATTCGCCAACGACGTTGGCATTTCCTAGTAATTCCCTCGCCGTTGTAATTGGTTCTTTGACAATTACAGTAACTTACAAAATGCGAGACCCCCACTGCTTTCCCCATAGTCACCCGGCGTGGTGCCCTATTTTCAACTATGGGAGTCCACGCCCGGAATTGATTGCGTTCGCGACTTGGCTCGTATTGGGTCGATTAAAAGCATACCTATTTCGACTTATTCATCAGCAGGCACGGCCCGAGTCTCGGAGACGCAAAACGTTCGTTCACCTCTCATAGCTGTCCAGATAGAGCTCCTCGGTGCTGCATGTCGCCGTGAAGGACGGGTGCGCAAAAAGCCTATCCAGCCACGCACTCATCTTTGGCCCCACAGGCAACTCAAAGGCACGATAACGCCTCAGCACATTGCTAGCGCGGAACAACCCTTTCAAATCATGTGTGAGAAGAAAAAAAAAGGGGGATCCAAAAGATGATCGTGCGTTGCACTTACATGGTCCCACTATCACATCCGTCCAGTTCAACTCTCCACCCTCAAGCCACAGACCGGAACCTGCCCCAATGACACCCGTCGCGGAAATTTCGCGTTCCCCGCGCTCAAGAAGGCATGTGAGATGTTCCAGCGCAGCAGAGAACTCCTCTTTGTAGGTGATCTGACGCTCCAGGACCTGCGCTTGCAAAAAGCGATAGAATGCCGGTACGAGGATGCGCGAGACGTGGTCTGCTTGTAGACGCACGAGTGCGCGCGCGTATGGATCTGTGCGTGGAGGAAGAAGCGATCTTCCCGTGGTGTTACCTGCAAGACTATTTTACGCTTAGATACTCAGGCGAGCGAGCAGTATTGGTGATTGATCATCACGACATACTCCTCTAGATACTCAAGAATGACTGTGCTTTCGTTGAGGGACCGCGGTGGATAAAAGTCATGCAATTTGAGAGCGGGCACGAGTCCTTTTGGGGATATTTCCAGGAGCTCCTGCGCTTTCTTGTACGGGTCGACTTCGTCTGCACGAAACCTGAGGGTGAGATCCTGTGGGCGTCAGGAGGGAGAGCGAGGCTCAACAGTACTGTTCGGTAACGATGTGGAGAGTGTGTTGAATATGATTCGTGAGACAGATGAACATGCATGATATATACACAGAACGTACGCGGTAAGAGATACCAAGATACTCGAGGGCTACCCATACCCTCTGCACGAATGGGCAGAAACAGCTCCCGAAGAGGGTAATATCCACCTCACCAGCATGCGCGTTGACAGTATTGAGCGCATCACCGGTACAACTGATGTGATAATGCTTTCCAGAATCCGTTGAAAGAGACATGATGATTGTCTTTGTGCAAGAGACAATTCAAGAGCCATACGTCATATATCACACGTAGTCACGTGCACATGTTGTGTAGAGAAGCTACTTCTAATGAAAGTTGTTGTAGTTGTACAACAGACTCGGGTGGGTCCAACGAGGGATTGTCGCGGGTGATTTCCTTCCGGATAGGTATCGACCTGGAAAATGGCTCGTCGATGATTTTGTTGCTCTCTCGAGCGAGCGGCGATAAGTATCGCTGTGTCTAATGCAAAAACCTCCACCATAGAGGAACTCACAATCAGGGGACCCCAACACATAATCCACAACACAGTCCAGACCCATCCCCAAAACCCACCCACGCGCAGTCCTGTCAGCTGCTTGAACGCCAACTCCAAACCGATGCCGACAGCCATCAGGATAAAGAACCCGCCCGTGGTGCGAGTTTCGACCCCAGGCCCGAGTCCCATACACCCAAGTCATGCACGACTGCGGACACAACGAACGCGCCCATGCACGCCCCGGGCTTCCCTAGCAACGCGCCACCGGGACGTGCACCAAATACGACGAACGTATGTCGGAAGAGCTGGTGCCAGCGGATGCTCCAGAATTCAACGATCGAAGAGGACATCCATGCCAGTGGCCGTTCGGAGAGTGGGGACCAGGCCCAGTTTAGTTGTCGGAGGAGGACACGGCCGATGAGCGTCGCTGAGTGATACAGCGCGTGGACGCTCGTGTACACCATGATGAAACCGCAGGTACCGAGAAAGGCCGCAAAGGCGCAGCGCGGGATCAGGCTCATGGTAGGATCTAACAGCGTGTCACCTTTGAGTTCGTTCAAGGAGGGACGGAGATACTGCATGAGGTAATAGGCGGCGTCCGCGAGTCGAGCACGACAAATTTGAAGAGTAACTTGGCTAAGACTCTAGCGACGTGATGGGTTCAGGCCCCTCGCAAGTGGGGACAACCTAGAGGACCACGACCACCCGACTCCGCGCTGGCTGCACACGAGATCAAATGCGTCGAGGAGAACGTTGGAGATGGTCGAGCGTCGTTCGACATGGACATTGGACCCGTTGGGAGTGGTTCGTACCTTCGTAATGGTTTTTTGACGAGCACCCATTCAAGTGGCTTCACCGCTATAGTAATCACTCCCACCTGATGGATAGTCTCAAACGCAGTGGAAACGCATGAGTTGAGAGCGACCGCACCATATAAACAATATTCCAGTAGTTAAGTCTATCCGCACTCTCAAATCCCAGCGATCGGGCCAAACCGGCGGAAAATTTCAGCCCTAAGGCCTAAAGCACAGTTCCAAGCCTGCCATATAACGAGGGGTATCAAAGAGAGCCTGAAGATGACCGTGTGTGGGAGGAATGCAGCAGTTGTAAACGGAGATAGCCGCTGCCACTGAACGTTGAATATGCGCTGTTCCATGGCTGGATGGGCGTAAGTTGAGCGCGCGCTAAGCCGCAGGTGCTCAATAAAGATCAATGTCCCTGGGCCACTGCAACACAGCCCTGAGTATCTGAGCCACGGCCAGGGAAATGAAGAACTTTATGCTATTGGTTACTAACGACATTCTCGATTCCATGATCTTCATGCTATTGGCTGAATTATTATGACACGTCCTTTTCGCCTATCAAAACGGTGCAGTGGGACGTGATGAATTACTGTAACGTAAGATACAGTGAAAAAGTGTGAATGGAAGAGCAAGTGGCTACGCCCGTCCTGTGTTGTTCCTTGGTTCTCTGTGCTATACGCGGCTTCTCTTAATCCAATTTCCCTTTAAAAGATGTCGACCTTCTGTCTCCCTCCTTGTATTCAAGTTGGCAGTATCTCTAATACCTTGCTCCTCGACCCACGAAGGCTCCAACTTCTCCTTACCTCCACACAATATATCTTCAATGGCTGACCTTGAGGCACCCCAGCCCACAAGTACGTTACCTCTCCTTTGGCCTTGTCCTCGCTAATTTCGTCCACGTGGACATGAGATACTCCCTTCAACCAATGGGAAACGGGACAGCCTGAACTCCCAGATAGCTCAGCTTCTCTCTTCACAAATTATTCCCGGATAGCAGAGAAAGAACATAAGAAGAGGGCCAAACGCTGGCAGAAAGATGCTGACAGCATTCTTGTCTTTGTGAGTCCTCAATAATGTCCCCCATCACTTCACTCATCAAGTCAAAATTGATAGACTGGTCTATTCTCGGCATCCGTTGCAGTATTGCTCGCAGTGACTGTTCTCGAGCTCAAGCCAGACCCCCAAGAAAAGTCTGCGTTCTATCTCGAGAAAATCTATCAGCTTCTCGCCGAGGGCAACGTATCTCAGCCATCCATCTCTGTCACTGCAGTTGAACTACCTTCCTCCTCTCCCAAGAATTACATCGTTTTGGTGAACAAACTCTGGTTCTTGAGCCTGACTATGAGTCTTACCTGTGCTATGCTTGCGACCATGTTACAACAATGGGCCCGTCGATACCTTCAGAACACTCGGAGGCCACAATACACCCCACACGATGGGGCCCGGATTCGTGCATTCTTTGCCCGCGGCGTCGAAGACTTGCACTTTCCATGGATAGCCGAATTGATACCCACAATGATACACGCTTCCCTCTTCCTGTTCTTTTCCGGCCTTCTCATATATCTTTTCCACATTAATCATGCCGTCTTCCGTGCCGTAGTTTGGTGGATCGCGGCTACCGCAGTGGCGTACTTGGTTTTCACAATCATGCCATTTCTGCGGGTGGACAGCCCATACTATTCACAGCTTTCTTCACTGATCTTTCGCGGATATGGTGTCCTGTTATATTTAGCCTTCTGCTCGAAGCGCCTTCGTCGCCTGGCCGCCATATATTTTTCAGGGTTTTCGAACGGTATAGAGAAGATGGCAGAGGAGAAAGTTACCAAAGCCAAAGAGTCATGGAAGATTGACACCTTCATCCTGAAGTGGACATTTGACTCTCATTCTCTAGCCTCAGATAGTCAACTGGATCGGCTTTTCGACGATATCTGTGGCTTTTATAACTCACAAAAAGTCATCTCAAATCCTCGACATATTCTCGCGAAATTGGACCCCATGAAGTTTTCTCCGGCTGTCGTGGCATTCATGAAGCGTACTTTCTCGTCTGCTTCACTCTTCTATCCGGCCAAAATGGAGCAGTTCAAAACATGCCTGAAGATTGCCGATGCGACCGATAACGTAGCGATTTTTGACCTGTTATCTCAGACCAAGTACCGAGATCTTGTGCAAAATATCGATGTCGCGCAATCTCTAAGCCGGGATACAATGGGTTTGCTTGCACAAACAATTGTTGCTCACATCCTAGCAACTGTGCCAGTGCAGGAAAGGTACGGCGATTGGATTATGTTGGCCGTGAAGCAATTGGACAAATCGGAGGATGTGATTCGAAGGTATCGCGACCAAGGCAATGATAGTGTATTACTTGCCATCTTGATCCACATAGCCGACAAGATCTCGAGTCGGGAAGCGGCACGGTTCATCCTACCATCGCTTTCCCAACTTCACATACAAGCGAGTCTCGCTGAACTGCGGCACGAATTCTGTGCCTTGTGGAATACAATTGTCCGAAAGGCGAGGCATGCAGGGGATGGCAGTGTTCATCACTTTATTCTTTACCTGATCCAGAACTGTTACTTCGACTTACACCACCGCCCAACTGACTTCGACTCGGACCAGTGGCACGTATTGAAGTATCCTCGGTGCAATAACCCAAAGGAAAGCCATGCCCACGTCCACTGAATCCTTCTCGTACCGGCCCACACCTTCCAGACAAGTCCTTTTCTCTCGTGTCTCTGATACTCCGGAACCCACTATCACTTGAAAGCCCATCTCCAATTGTTGCAATCCTATCCATTCGTCCCCACATAGCCTCGTTCTCGGATCCCAGTCTTACTGCAAACACCTCACGATGCTTGAATATATCCAAATTAGGAACGTTTCTAGTCAGTTGAAATTTCCCAACAAATCGGAATTGTCAGCAGCTAATGTCCTCACAACCAGTTCAGGACGTGAGAATCTGATCTATTGGAGAACCCAGCGTGGTCTCCATCTTGCCTTGACTAGCGTTCCCGTAGATGGCCTTGGTTTACCTGAAGCCAGCTTCGTGAAATTGCTCTTTCATACATATCGTGCTTTTCTTTCTTTACGCTGTATGCACTCTCCGGTTTATGTTTCCTTTCGTTTCATGCGCCTTGTAATTCCCAGACCATTGTCATTGGCTCATTGAGAATTAACTTTCAAAATACGGAACCCGCACTGCTTTCCCCATATTCACCCGTGGTGCCCTATTTCAACTTTGCGAGTCCACGCCCGGAATTAAAAGCCTATCCAGCCACACGCTCATTTTCGACCCCGCAGGCAACTCAAAGGCGCGATAACGCCTCGCCGCATTGCTAGCGCGGAACCCTTTCAAATCGTGTGTAAGAAAAAAAAAAAGGAAGGTCCAAAAGGTCGTGCACTGCACTTAGATGGTCTCACGATCACATCCGTCCAGTTCAACTCTTCACCCTCACGCCACAGACCGGAACCTGCCCCACCGACACCCGTCGCGGAAAATTCGCGTTCCCCGTGCTCAAGAAGGTATGTAAGATGTTCCAGCGCAGCAGAGAACTCCTCTTTGTAGGCGATCTGACACTCCTGATCCTGCCACTATAAGATTGAAAGTGGTGGGAATTCTGCCAAAAAAGGGCAATTGTGTTTCATTTCCCGCCAATAAACGG
>QFDW01000527.1:0-17459 GCA_003315895.1 Lactifluus rugatus | reverse complement strand
CTTCCCCATCTCTGTTACTTTCTGCAACCCTTTTGCGCTTGCCTGTTGTCCCAGGTGGTGACATCTGCCTTGCCTGCTCACTATGTCGGCCTCCGCATTCATTGCCAGGTCAGCTCACTCCTTTCCCATACCACCCTGCTTCCATCTATTTTTTGCCATCCTCGGTCTTCCACTTGTGGCTCCTGCTCTGTCTTCTACACTGCCGGGTTGTGTGAGCACGTGATGTTCATTCATAGCCTCGTTTCCAGGAATATGTCAATTTCTTCCCTTCCTTTCTATGTACTTTTCGTATAATGACGTGTAACCGTCCCGCGCTGTCTGTGCTCAACATTCGCATGTTCCCCACTGGCATGTTACGATCCGCTTTGGTCGACCCCCATGCTCTGATTCAGTCTTGCACGACTTATCGACGACATGAGCACGCGCAAAGTGGGCGGGGGCAGATGAGGCCGGAATGTGCTGAGATGTAGCCAATGTGGGTATGGACTCCATCCAGTGATACCGTATGTGTCAGTGTATATTGATTACAAGTGATGGGAGAGCACAGTCATTTCTAACCTTCAGTCGGAATTTGCTACCGAAAGCACATCTTACAAAGCGTATCTGAGAGGTAGCACGCCGCTATCCGGAGAGGGGAGATCAGGGGCCGGAATAACGTCTTGCAAGGGTAGATAAGATCCGCAAGGACACTCAGATGACGAGTCGCATAACGTCTTCGATCAAGTTGTACTACGTATCAAAATGAAGTGTTGATTCATACACGTTCTACTTACTAGTAACTTAGTTTGGATTAGGGTATTCTCCACTATAAGATCCAAAATGGTGGAAATTCCACCAGTCTCTCATCCTTTTTAGCCATTTTTAGATGGCGGAAATTGGTGGGAAAGTGAAACAATCCCACCACCTGCCATGTAGATGGGAGGAAAATCATCCACAAGTGGATGATTTTTCCCACCTTCAGCCACCCTCCGAAAATTGACTGAACACAAAATCGCCATTTATTGGTGGGAAATGAAACACAATTGCCCTTTTTTGGCAGGATTCCCACCACTTTGGATCTTACAGTGCTCGTTTACACTGCCGACAATCGACCCAGGCTTCCTTCGCACGGTGGCAAGGTGCAATGGGTACGATTGAGCCTGAATCACTGCTTGTGAATTCTTGACTGAATCTCGATGGAGTTATAATAATAATGCCGCAAATGACCCCGTCTGTGGGTGAAAAGGGGGCGTAGATCTCGCCTTTGAGATCTTGAGACGCTGACTCGGAAGCGCCGGGGTCTCCAAGCTTTGCCGCTCACGCTCAAGGAAAGGTACAAGGGCCATGCCTTCAATTTTTAAGGAGAAAACTAGCAGAAAAACAATGATACTGTATGAGTATGCTGGCCAAGCCAGCCACACACAAACCGAGAAAACTGTTAGTACAAATCCAAATGTACACGAGTTGGCCACGAAACCTGACGTACTAGATGTGCACCCGCTCATTGCTAAAACAGCTTATCTAATTTCATGACTGTCTCAGAAAAGATCAGGAATTTCGAGCACGATTACCACTCTGCATCGACCTGTCTGGCCCTGCTCCATACGAACCATCTCAACCCGCGAATTAGTGTGCCACAGATAGTGATGGGCCAGGCGTCGGAGATTTTCTGCCACAGGCACCCCAGGGGGGTGGTCCAGACGAGGCCTTGAACCTGGGAGGGCTCGGTTTGGGCCCGCCGGAGCACGTTGAGGAAGCTGAGCAAAGACGCCCTGGCCACTGGCAGTGGTATTTCCTTGAATCTCCTATTGTGAACAAATTCAGACAAAATCAGTATTATGGGAAAGAAAAAAAAATTGGTCCCTACGGGAGCTGGAGGACTATGGCCCTGTACTAGGGCTCGGACACCCAGGCTATGTCCGGTATTGTTGTTTAAGCCTAATAGGTCATGCGGGATGGCAGGACACTGTGCGGAGAAGTCACGGTCAAAAAAGACGAGGATTAGTAACGTATGGCCGCAATTTGCTCACGACTGCTTGAAGAGGGTTATTGGGCATTTCGTTGTAGCCCATGTGAGCCCTGTCGATGCGTTGTGGGAGCCGTGCTTGATCTTGGATGACAACGTTTCCCACTGGTAGTACTAGTGGGATATTCTCTAAATGACCACCGCGTTGGCCATCGGTTACAGCTGGCGGTACCTAATGAGCGCCATGCATATGTAAGCATTTGTGAATGAGGAAACAGCGTGACAGGGTGGGGTCTTACCACAGTATTCTGCTGTGTACGGTCATGGGGCTGATACAGAAGGGTACGAGGGAACACGATTTCTGGAACTTGAAGGTGGTTTACCTCAGGTTGCTGTTCCTCGACACAAGCCATCTGACGATGTAGAATGAATGTGCTGATCTGGATTCACACCATGATAGAGTAGACTTTATACCAAATCTGCGTTCTCAAGTTGTAAGACATAGCTATGGACACAAAGCCTGTGTGGCCATATGCACAGTATACGTGCTGAGGTTCCACATGGCCCAGGTACATGAAAGTTTCCCATTAGAGTTCACAAAGTGACCAAGAATGCTGCGCATACACTGAAACTGCCGAAACATAAGTGAGAGCATTGAAAAAGGTCAAATACCCGGGAGCACGGCAATCCAGAACTAGGCAGGATTCTATTACGTAATCCGGGATTCCTACGCGCCGGGCGCCGAATCCACGCTATATGCGGGCGTACACTTGACCCGCTTAAGTCTCATCCAGTCTTTCAACTTTCGGGGCCCTGGATGCGGAGGCTCTTGCAGTGCCTCTGAAAATTACGTACCTATTGGTACGACGCAGGGAGTAGGCAACGGCATCTCCGCGGCCTAGACGTCGCTGACTCCTCCCGTGAGGAACGCAACTATGAACCGGAACGTCTTGGTCGAGAGCCCAGATTTCGATACGATTCTATCTGGGGTATGATGCAGCGTGTATCGGTTTTAACGTTAATACTGTGTACATCCCTGTGCGCTGACTCGGGTTCTGAGAGACACGTAGGGTGATTTAAGAATAAACCGGGGTTCATGATTGCGTGAAATAAACAACAAGGTGCTCCCACCGCCCTTTTCGTATCTCAAATTCAGTCGGCACCCGGTACCCGTCAACTCAGATCAGATGTACATGTACGGTTGCAACCAGGTCTTTAAATTACGTACTTGTGCCTACCTTAATCCCTACATTTTCCAGACGCCCATCTCAGTTACAACTCTACCTCCTAAAACTTGAAGCAAGCTGAAGGAGCGAGTTCATTTCCGGGTCCCAGTTGAATTTGATTGTACCGGCTATCGGTTAAGGCTAGCGGCCGTATATCCGACTCGGATCCACAGCTGCTTAGCTCAGCTTACCACCCCACCAGATATGGAAAGCACATCAGAGAAGGACAAGGAGAGCTGGACAACATGAGCGTACTGTTCGAAAGGTAACCCTCCTATTCTCATTTGCAGGCTCTCAGTGGCACCCAAGCATCTAGTTTGGTCTGTATACCCCTAATTTTCGCTGCTGGTGCTGAAGCTGAAGAGGAAGCTGGATGTATTTATGCGCGGTGCGTGTGGGGTACCAGTACCTGTCACAATATCCACTGCATGACCATGGATACATGGTCCCCGACAAGCGCAAAGTTATGTCACTCACTGACAAGTACCTTTTCAGTATGTCGTTCAACTGAATATCTATCAATCCCTCTCTCCTGCATAATTGCTGCAGTGCATGCGGCTAGTATTGCGAACGGAATGTGTTCCCCGATATTAATCAGGGGTAAAGGGTGTGTACAAAGTTACATCACCGCCTCTACGCTGATCAAGTCATCAGCTAAATGGACTCGGAATAGCAGAATCTATACGCACCATGCACAGCACCGCTCAACTCAAATATGGTGTCCACCACGCCTTATGGGCCACCAGAGATACTACCTCACATCTTCAATCTTCCAAGAGAACCACAGTTGATCTACCTTCGTATTCCGATTGGAGTTTATCACATCGGCTGGTGTCATGAATACATTGTCACCATATCAGACATGAACAATGTATCTTTCTTGATGTTGCATTTACAAGAAAAGTTCTGTGTCGCCATGGGGGATCGAATGCTACGAACGACACCACCACCTGAAGCGTGAATTTCGAAACCTTGCTTCGTCTTCAAAGGCTGATCAGACACATATCCCATCAATCACGCTCAGGCTTGCATCAAGATCGCTGATCTCTATGCATGGTCAGTATCCGACAGCATAGTCTGGGCCTAGCCATCTCCGAAGGTATACGGGTCTCCCAAAATGCCTACACCTCGCCTGCATAACTGTGGTATCGCCAGATGAACTCTTCAAACTCTCAGTTTATAAGCAGAGAGCAACGTCATGTGGCATGCTGGGGCCGAAGGTCGCAACCCGCGACCCGCACGTACGCCCCGTCCGGTGCCCAGCTTCCCATCTCGCATATCTGCAACTCATCCACGGCCCACGCGCCAAGGTTCAAACTATCCGTGGTAACCTGCGGAAATGCAGCGAAAGAAAAGGGGATGCGCCTTGCTGCGCGACGTTGCCTGGGCGGCGGGCGGCGGTATGTCGTATTGAGGATTGTACAATGTAGCTAGTAAAAAAAAAAGCGTATGTCAAAGGGGGGAATTGTGTAAAAGGAATGGGAGGGACGTGGAGCGTGCGTGACACACACACCTTGAGCGGACGGTTTGCATCAGCGAGAAAACCAGCTTCTTTGAACGCGCCATGAACGAGATCTGGGGAATGCGAGAGGGTGTGTGGGGATGATGATGATGAGGAGGAGGAGGAGGAGGAACTGGAGAGCGAAGGACGCACGCACCACATACCGCGCGGAGGCGACGGCCATCTGACGAGCGCAAGTCAGGCTCGATATAAAGCACGTGTGCGCGCGTCGGGTCAGGTTGCATGATTGCAAGCCTGCCAAGCGGGATGCGCAGCGGGCTATGCGCGAGCACGGCACGGATGCGCGGTGCAAGGCTATCGAGGAGTGCCGTAGCGCCTACAAGGTCGTTATTGTCATGCTCGTCGGGTGTCACGGTGTTGAGCATCATGACACCCAGGGTGAGGTGTAGGCGGCGTGGGTGGATGACGATGGAGCGGTCGAGCCCTTCGATGGGCGGTTCGTACGCAAGCCAGGAGGAGGTCAGTGCTGAGATTGTGTTGCGGAGCTCGGCGTGGTGGCCGATGGGGAGAGCGAGGAAGTGCGTCGGTTGGGTATTGTTGGGTTGTCCTGGTCGTTTCGGAGGGCGAGGTTGAGCTTGTCGGCGGCTGTTACTGCCGTTCTGGTTATTAGATGGAAAGTCATGCCTTGGTGGGCGTCGTCGTTTTGAACTTGACGAAGTCGAAGCCATCGTGACGTTGATGGTACCGTGACGTTTAGGGGATTGTGTGGGTATTCTTTTGCGGCTGAGAGCGAGTAAAAGTCGTGTTGCCATCTATCCGGCCGAGCTCAAGCGCTCAGCTGATACGAGAATAGGCGAGTCAATTCAAAACAGATTGCTTCCCATGTGGTTCAATTGTGTATATGCTAGCGAATTTAAGGAAATTACAGCGTACTAGAGGCCAGGTAAAGCGAGGGCGGGGGAACTACTGGTATGATTGATGTTTTTGACTCTTAGATATATGTGTGTAAGACAAGATGCCCGCCTAGAACGTCTCCTCCTCGTCGCCCTGCGCTGCTCCATTATCTGGTACCTCAAAGCCCTCCTGACGTTCCATTCACCCGTCAGTGGGCCAAACAAGAGGGAGGAGGTGACCTATGGCGCACCTCGGTAGAATATAGAATTTTCTGGATCTCAGACAGCGTCACGTCTTCGCGGCCCTCCTTGGCCAGTTCTTCCGATTGTTGCTGCACCAGGATCTCGATATCGCGCAGCTATGAAACGAACATGGATGAGCGAAAAAACGAATAACCACTGAGAAAAAAAAGGACCTTGGCAAAGTAAAAGTCACGTTCCTTCTCAAGGCCCTCGAGGTGCGCGGACATCTCCTTGAGCTGCGATTGAAGTCCAAGTACTTGCTCATGATTCATGGCCGATGCACTCCCCGCACGATGGCCACCAACCGGCGTCTTAGCCCCAGAGCGTGAGACAACGCCGGGGGTATTCGTGGTGCTGCGAGTGCCAAGAGGGGCAAGGGTCGCAGGAGTCTCGGTCGACTGGCCACGCCGCCGCGCGACGGCGTCGTAGGGATGCCCTGGGTAGTTGGTGTCCCAATAGCGCTTTATCCATTGCAGGAACTCGAGGTTATCCCTGTATTTGGAGGGGCACGTGAGAGCACGGTCTACCGGCTTATGCGTAGGGTTTGATGGGAGGCATAAATAAAAAGAAAACCCACTGCATTTTGCACTTGACTAGCTTTTCCACGGGAATGGGCTGTAAAATACAATGGTATCAGGAAAAAAAGGGATATTGTACTTATTCTCTGGAAGGTGAACGCGCCTTATCTATCCGCTTGGTTTTGAACACATTTTGCATCACCTTGAAATTGGCAATAAATTCGTACTCATGTTTCGCATTCATTTTTACGCGCGCCATAGGCACATCCACTACGTGCCCACATGCACGTTAGCGGGGGTGGGTTGCAAGACAAGCGATTTGAAGGGACACACGATAGATGGAGTCGAGGACTTGGCAATAAGCCGCCCCGGTGCCGCACTGCTCGACCTTTGTATAGTTGATCTGAAGGAGCTCGTTGAGCCATGCAAGAAGGTCAGAACGTGACTCGCCCATAATTATCGAGCAAATAGACGAAGGCGGGACAGTTCAGTTTAGTGAGTGTGGGTGTGAGCTGATGAAACCCAAGGATGAACGAATTCAAACAGCCGCATCCGTAAACCCTAACCTTACCCGATCATGCGCCCGCTACTAACTATGCACTATGTATTGTGTTCGAGCCATCCACATGTGCTCAACTCAACATGCAGTGGGTAGTATGTGATGCATGTGTATCAGTTACCCCCACGACTCGCCCATGTCACGGGCGCTTTGCGTATAATCTTCTGCACTGGATTCACGACTCAAAGTGGGTCCCAGGTCTGCAATGTGCCTTTGGGCTGTGTCCGGCCCTGGTACAGTACTGAATGTTCTCTGGGGACTACCGAGATTACCTCCAACTTCCGCAGCAGCGCTTCCTCCTCTGACGTCAGCTCAGCCCTGGCTGCATTGAACGGCGCCTTGTCACTGTAGCCCTCGAGTACGCTCCCAATCCGACAATCGGCCCGTTTCTTGGCAAAGGTACAGATAGTATCCTGTGCGAAACCACAGAAGAAAGGCGTCGGAATTTTCCGATTGTGACAAGACAGCAAGGGCCTAGAGCACTACCCGGCATGGTAAATTGCGGATAGTATAGTAACGGTGGCTGGTGGCGTTCGATGCGTACAGTACAGTGGGCCACCATGCCCCTCATTTCAGATACCGATTCGGGAGGGTCGCGTCCCCCCAAATTTCGACCGTCCCCCCCATAAACCCACTACGCATAACGGAGCTGGTACCTGTCTCCCCACAAGCGTGTCTAAAAATATGGGAGTTCTGCGGTATTCTTATGCTCTGAGAGGTTGAATGGGAGCGATACATGCCGTGGTTCTTGAGATAGCAGAATTCGGTCTTTGTCACATGCCTCTGTCACCAGCGTCATCACTTACCTAGTTGATACTTCCTGGCCCGGGCTTGCCATTACTAGTAGGTGAGTCAGAGTTCCCAAACAAAGCCCGTCATATTGCTTCGTGATCTAGTGGTGTTTCTCAAGTCGAGAAAAAGGATCAATTGCAAATTGGGTGACCCGTAAAATTCGCCGCATTACAGTACTGTCACGGTACTGTCCTGTACCCAGTGATGAAACACCGACCCCATTTATGAAGCCCTTGCCATTTGAGGCCATTCGAGGCACCACTCCTAGTGAGATTTGTTATGTATGATAAAATATGGCACTTTACAAGATCTGCTCAGCTAGGTTAGCGCCTTGACCTACTACTAGTAAGCACGACCCGCGACGAGTGTTTCATCGCCACTTGATTGGAAACTGAACCATGCTTTTCGACAAGTATAAGATAGAGCCCAATCCCAAAGTGTTCCATTACTGGGTAAAGCAATACTGTACAGTATGCTCTGGTACCGAGAAAGCCGAAAACTGCTCGTAGGCATGGGCACGCTACACTCGGACTCAGCCGGCTAACTGTGTGGTGATTTTAAGCTGTAATCCATTCAGCTTGAAAACCGGACCAATCATATTAATCCTATTTCAGGTGGTTGAGTTTGATGGTATTGTAAAATGCCTGCAGTGGTATACAAGCATGGGCAGATTGTCAGATCGTCTCACGGAAAAGAAGCAGATAAAACATTGGAAATAGAATTGATTGATGGATAACGAGCAGCAGTCCTGACGGAAAACTGCTCATTCGCTCATCCAAAGGGACCCATAAGTATTCCGTAGCATGTTTTGTCCGCGTCTATCTTAGAGATGCCACCATAGTCGATCCTCACATCCTACTTATACACCACCATGACTTCTGGTCGTTCACCACTTTCTGAACATGATCACATCAAACAGTATCCGCCACCTCAAGGGTCACCATGACCTTCATCCGACCATGGCCACTTGACTCCATACGGACAATATCGACACGAGTACCCGGATCGAGGATGTACCGTCTGGCAATCGTCTTGAGGCTTTCCGATGAGCCAGACTCCTCGGAAGCAGGGCAATAAGTCTGCGTGTTTGGGGTCGATGCACTGTGAACACGCCCGCCGCTGCCAGTCAAGCCTAACATGGGACCATACCTGACCTCGGCGTGCTCTTGAAAGCCCTGTGGTGACATGAGGCGAAAAAACGGAGGAGAAAAACTAAAAGTAGTGTATACAGAAGTGGATGGGCCATTACTCTCAGCATTTGCAGTGGCCCCATCGTCCTGCGGGTAGGTGATAGTAGCGCTTGCCTTGCCTGCACTATCATTCTGGTATTGAGCCGTGGCACTCTAAAAAAATAAAAATTTAGTCTGCGCGAATATCTCGGGGAAGGAACAAGCTCGCAATTGTAGAGGCATACGGTATGCTATATGGCAAATCATGCCATACACCATAGCCGCATGCTCTACCTCCGGCATGTTGAACCGCAAAGCTCTGTTGCTGGGCACTTGAATGTAGAGTGGGTGCACTCCACGACTGTGTATAACTAGAGTAAGCCGGGGAGGTAACCTTGGAGTACACCATCAGATGTTTCCGAGGGATGAGCACGGAACGTCATGCATGCTCCTTACATAGTGCGATGCCGTGTTTGCGAGACTCAAATCCTGGTTGGGATTGTAAGTTTGCGGAGTAGCTTTAGATTGGAGATTTGAGTCGTAACTATTGCGACCATCCCCAGTCTCTCCACGTGAGCCGTGAGCCATAATGTCAGGTGTCCTTGAGATGCGTGAGGGGGTTTAGTCAGAGTACCAAGCGGTGTGATCCAGAGTACTTTTATATCATATATGTGAACCCCCAAGACGTGGAGCCGGGAGAACGGGTATCGTCCGATCCCGGTAGATCTTAATTCAGAATAAAGAACGGCATCAATAAAGTTGTGTCCAGAACTCCAGCGTGTGGTGTTGAGGACCTACGCACGGAAAAAGCCGCAAGATCTGCGCAAATAACGGGAACATTCAGTGGTAGGAACGACGCTGAAAATCCGCAGCAGCAAAGCGCGCAGCTTGGCACCGCCAGATGCAGTGCAAGGCGGTGCTATGCGAGAATCGAGGACGGAAAGTAGTGATGGGAAGCGGAGATCTGCGAAAACGGGGTACTCGCGGGCGCCTAGGTCGCTAGTAGTATACACCGTACACCAATGCGGCATGATGGAGGGTGTTGAACCCCATATTAGTACGAGGCGCGTGCAGCCACCACGGCTGCGTGACATTATCGAATCAGGTGAGTCCACTATCCAAGCAGACGAGCTGTACAGCCACAGCCACAACCTACCTCAGTGGTACCAGTTCGTCTGCTAATAGACTGCTGTAAACGGGGTCGTGCGGCACATCTTGCACAGCGAACTCGAGAGGGTTTAGGAGTAATATCCACGTGGTAGACGCCTGTAGTCCTCGCTTCGGTTATTCCCGTAGATTGGTAATGTTGATATGACGTTAGTACGTTGCGCCGGCACAGTTACATATTCATCAAGCGTCTGCTAAAGGGGTCTCGGGGATCATCAGCAAGGGGGAAATCGCGCAGGATTTTTTGACCTTCCCTTCCCTGTATCAAAAGAAACGACCCTCTTTTTCTCGTCACAGGAACCACTTATCGTACTAGTAGGACCGCAGCCAGTCCGCCTGCATACACAACACTCACCAGTACTATCAGTAGTCGTAATCCGTGCACGAGATGAGACCAGCTTTCCTGCACCATCGGAGACGTCGACTATTGAAATCTTGTCGTTAATGTGTGTTATTTGAATCAAAATTTTGCCTGGTAAATCGAGGTAGTGACAATTTAATGGGTCGTTATTCCCACCATGCCGCGGAAACCGCACGACTTCCGCCAACCGACCATGGAAAAGTCTTTTAGAAACTCGAGGTCTAGGCCAGTGCACAAACACGAAACAGATATAGACATGTGGCGAGTCATCGAGTCATCCGTTACCCAATATCCCAACTTTCCCGCGCCCCCACTCCCAACTAACGTTCAGACATCTGTGCTAAATAGTCTGAAAGCTTTAACCAAACACAGTCAGTTCTCCGGACGACGGAAATTCCCGCGCCACACCAGTGAGAGGCGTATCATACCTTGAGGGCACCTGAACGAATGCTCTCCTGTAGGTTCTGCACATCGGGATTTGACATGATACGCGAAACGGCATCCCGTGCGGCGGTCTCAAGCCCCGCGAGGCTACCATCGCCAAGCAGGCCACCGTCCGCGCCTTGTCCGAGTGCCTCTTCTTCTTCGCGTCCAAAATATTGGCTCGACGAGATGGACGTCGCACCTTGAAACTGTGCGAGCCGGGCACGACCCTCGGCAGCAGAGGCGGGGTCATAGGAGCCTCTCTCGAAGAACATGTCGCTCGAGATTGCCTTTTGGTTCCCAAAGCGCTCGCGAGCCGACGTCGGGGCATCGTCGACTACGGGTGCGGTGGACCTACACAATCACAGGCGCGGGCATGACGTCAGGCAAATCGGAAAGTTCCCCCATATATGACCACGCACGATTTCGGTGCCGCGGCCGCGGCCTCGGCCTGTGCGCGGGGCAGCGCGCCAAAGCCGAGTTTCTTCACACCCATTCCCAGCCTCTCCACATCTGCAGCGCTGTTACCTGTAGAAACCGGTTTAGAGCTGCTCGAGCTTGCAGCCGTGCTCTTATTCTTCAGCTCGAGCGCCGTGGCTTCGCGCGCAGCCTGCGCTTCGGCCTCCTCGCGTTCGCGGTCATACCCAAGTTGGCGGATCCGCTCCGCCTCGGCAGCCGCACGGCGCTCAGCTTCAGCAAAGTCCACAGGTGCAGCCTTCTTCGCACCGAGACCCTTCTTTGCAGGCCGCGCAACGCTTGCACCTGTGCCAGTGGATGATGTACTGCTCGACGTGAGCGTGCGTACGCTGCCCGCTGCTGAGGTAGAGTTTGTGCGCAGAGAGGAGGATGTGACTGTGCGTGGCGCTGCAGAAGCAGGGTCGGGAAGGGAAGCTGAGGAAGGGGCAGAGACAGTACGCCCGATGGACGGCGGTGCAGTGGGTCTTGGCGAAGAGGAAGCAGTATTCGGCTTCGGTGAGGCGGGTTTATCCCAGGATGAGAAGAAATCATCTTCATCACCGGCGGACTGCGCAGAGGTTTTGGAGGTATCAACGCCGTCCACAACGATACCGTTCGGAAACCTGTGTGTGCGGTTCAAAGGGGCTGGCTGAGGTACACGCATGACAGGACGCACTGAGCTACATCATCTTTAACCCGACGCGCGAGTTCTTCTTTATACAGCTCTGCCACACGACTGGTATATTTCCTTTTCACATCAGAGTCGTCGAGTAGAGATGCTCCGCCATGTCGGGTAAAGAAGTCAGTAGCGGAACCATTGCCCCCAACTTTCATAGTGCGTAGCTGTGAAAGCTGCCAACTGTCGAGAGCGGTCGATCTTGGAGGATGGTCGTCAACTATCACATGGACCCTGACTGGGAGTAAGGGGCGTACCGAACAAACGAGATGTGCACGCCCATGTTACGGTGCACACTCGAGCAATCGAGACAAATGTAAAGGCCAAAGGTAACGCTAGCCCACGTCGGATTGCGAGCTTTGCAATCAAAACACATCTAAAAGCTCGGTTGGCGGTCATCGCAGCCTACCCTGTAAGATATGCACCTTATTGCCCTTGCCGGCTTTGAGGACGTTGAATATCTGATCTGTTTCTGCTTTCGTAGGGTCCGCCATTGGGTAGTAATAGGTGGAAGTTGATGGGATTCAGCAAGACGTTCGGTAAGTTAAAGCGATATTAAGGTTACTGATTGTGACTGCCTCTGCGGCAGCCTCAACTCTTTGAACACGTGTTAGGCAAGAAAGGGACAGCGACCAACATTTATTTAATTGTTGTAACTTTATATGGCCCGCTTAGCTCAGTGGTAGAGCGCGTCACTCGTAATGATGAGGTCGGTTGTTCAATCCAGCCAGCGGGCAGTTATTTTTCTCCTATTGTTGGATGACCATCGATGCGGTCAATGCAGCGTCAATGCAGCGTCAATGCAGCGGGTCGGGTCACAACGCACACATAGGATCTCACGCAGGTTTCATTAGCTCAGTTATACTAGTACTGTCCCTTTAGTACCCAGTGATGAGCGCTCGATAACACCGACCCTATTTACGAAAGTTGATATTCTCGCCTCCCCACCACACATATCGATGAAGAATAATACTAGTGCAGAAAATTTTCCGTGACCAGGTGCTGTAAATGGGGGCCGTCCGTGAAATCATTGGGAAAATCGGAGTTGGGGATAGAGCTCGATAGAGCCCAAGCTGTAAAGGTGGTTCATAATTGGGTAAAGGACAGACATCACCCACGTCAACGGACGATGACAATCGATCACGCACGTACTGTATACCCGCGGACCACGCTCTGACCTCTGAGATATCTGATCCTCCACTTATGTTCAATACATTCCTTGATGTCTACATGATTGGTCCGCACGTGCGACCTGCCATACGAACACAGAAGTAACACAGGAGGTCAGCACACAAATTATTAACAGCGCAATACAGCGCAATCCAACTGCACGGAACCCCGGCGCTCTCCTAAAGAGCGGAGGGCCACGCACGATACGCGTCCCTCGTGAATACACGTCTACCGGTTTGGGTGATCGCGACGGCTCACTGGCCCATATCCGAGTCCTCAGGGCGCGCCTCCGAGTCTCGGACTGTGTAAGTTACACATTGATATTGATCACCATAAATGCAGATGCGGACCTTCAAAGCGGCTGAATTGATAGCCATTGTAAGGCTTACCTCGTCAGGTTCCATTTCCGCCGGCTATGTATTAGGTCAGCAGCTATTGAGCTTGGCGTAAGGCTGATTACTCCGGACGGCCAGATGCGGCCAGCTTGCGTGCTCCGCGGCCGCGGGCTCCAAGTCCTCTACAAGGTGCATACTAGACTGTGAGAGCCAGACATGCAAGATCACAACCTTGAATTCGTCACCGCCGACCGATACTTTCCGGTTGAGTTCCGAGTTCCGGTGGGTATTGCTTACGCATCATGATGCTGTGCCCGACCCATGCGTAGCAACACCGGGCAGGGCAGAGAACAAAAACCGGTTTAGCTTTGTTCCTAATCTTATATATATCGAACGACCTTTTCAAAGTCGGTTTCATTTCCATTCCCTCGACAAACCACCAAAAGCGACGACAGCTTAGTTCCCCCAACGAGACAACCTTACCCCTGATGTCACGCACGTTCTCCCCTTCTCACTCGTCCCCTACCTTCTCCCAATCTGTGCTGTCCACCATTTCGCGTCTGTTCGCAACCCCGATGGCAGAGACATTTACCGAGTCCCGATCATTGCCGGATGTACCGTTGGTTGAGTTACCGCCCTCGCGGTCAAGACCCGCTGTACGTTGCACCCCTATCAATCGATCTGCTGTCATGTACTGACAGTAACTGATTTCTCGGGCCCAGGACAACACTTTGGGGTCGAAAAGCATGGTACTATCTGGTAATTCGTATAGACCCACATCGCGGCCCGCAGTCTTAGAGGTTGTTGAGACGTGAATACGCGAATATTGAACTATTTCTTGTACGTACATGCACTTCTGAGTCCCCTATTACCCGCATCCCTGACTTAATGTCTCCAGGACACGATTCCCATCAATGTCATGTCTCCTTACGTTCTTGCATAATGCTATATCACCCCCTTGTCCGTCATACTACACTACTGTGGAGATTTGAGGGCCTTCATACTATACACATCGCCTTTGTTGTCAAATACTCGATCGACCCTGCACACTGGCATGTCGCTGTGTTTGTTATGTATTTTTAGCTGCTGGATTCCACGACTGCGAAATGTCTTTGCTCTTGTTGTAACAATGGACGATACCTGATCACGATTAATGATTAATGATTGGCTGGACATTGAAACGTTCTATGTGATTCGAAATCAGTAAGCAAGACCCATTTTGATCCTGAGCAGTTCCATTCGATAAACGTCCGCAGACTCGGAGACTCGGATCAGGCCTACCATAAACTCGTCGCCCGTCACCGCGGACTCGATGTTCCGTGTAATGCTCTGAGGGCCACTAATATTAGCAATCGATAATAAGTTATCGATTGATGAAGCAATGAGTTCTTGAACTAGTACTTGGGCGCTGTCAGCATAAAAGGGAGCTGCGATGGAGGTTTGTTCCTTAGCTTGGGCTCACAATTGCGTTCTCTTCCAAGGCACTGGTTGGTACGTCAATTCATCCTTCGCCCTCTCAAATTACGATGCTTACTGCCACAGCCATTTGTTCGCTACGTTTTCTCCTACGACGTTCAACTCCAACTTCGCTTCTTCTCCTAATTCAACGCTTTCATTTCCTGGCTATTATAATGCGTCCTTCCACCGTTGCCTGTGTTCTCCTGGCCTTGGTTGCTTCCCCTGCATTGGCTGCGCCAATTATTCCGGCTAAGCGTGACTCGAACTCGAACTCGAACTCGAACTCGACTAATACCTGTAGTTGTTCCATGACCGACCACGGTTCCCAGCAGAAGTCCGAGTCCATGACTAGGATTGGACTTTCGGTACCAGAATCTCAACAGTTTTCCTCATGGCCGCAGGCCGAGTCTTTGGGATTTGAAAACGGCCCCTCCCTCATCGGGATTGGCCCTGCTGTCGTTAACGAGAGGAGAGACGATACACCGAAAGCACGCGACCAAGACGTTAAAATCGAGAAGCGTGAGGCGGATGAAAATTGGGCTACTTTCATTCAGGCGCTCAACGGGCGTTCGGGCGATATTTTCGACAGAACGACCAACTTTACGTAGGTCATCTCGCCAATTCTATGAATTGCTTCTCTAACTAGTTTTGCGTTATTAGCACGGACGATGTCCACACAGCGATCCTGCTAGCCCAGGCTGCAGCTCAGGCCCCAAAACGCGACGTGAGCGAAGATTCGCTCAGTTCCGACCTGGCGTCCAATGCCAAGTAGGTCATATAGCCGATCGGGTGAATGTCTCCTCTAACTAGCTTTGCTTTATTAGCGCGGATGAAAATTGGGCTAGTTTCATTCAGGCGCTCAACGGGCGTTCGGGCGATATTTTCGGCAGAGGGACCAACTTTACGTAGGTCATCTCGCCAATTCTATGAATTGCTTCTCTAACTAGGTTTGCTTTATTAGCACGGACAGTCTCCTCACAGCGATCCTGCTAGCCCAGGCTGCATCTCAGGTCCCAAAACGCGACGTGGTCGATAGTTCGTCTAGTTCCGACCCGACGCTCAATGCCAAGTAGGTCATATAGCCGATCGGGTGAATGTCTCCTCTAACTAGTTTTTCTTTATTAGCGCGAACAATCTCCTCGCTGCGATGTTGCTATCCGAGGCTGCATCTCGGGCACAACAACGCGACGTGGACGAAAGTTCGCTCAACATCAAGTAGGTCATATAGTCGATCGGGTGAATTTCTCCTCTAACTCGTTTTGCTTTATTAGCGCGAACAATCTCCTCACTGCGATCCTGCTATCCCAGGCAGCCTCTGGGGCTAATAATAACCCCAATTAGCGGTTATGTAGTGGAGTGATGGTGGCGATTCGGGCTTGAAGATGCGGTAAAACGGCCTTGCACTTAGGACTTCAAGTTGTCATACCTTATTTTGTTCGATTAGCCATTGTGACATTTAAAGAGCTGTACCTACCTACATAGAAGCGACACGATGCCAGGTCATATCTTCACTGTATAACTTCAAAGATGCCCCACGCTTCCTACAGTGTCAGGACACATCAGTCCTGTCAAAAATTGAGAGGATCAATGTGACTCGCAAAGCCCACACACCACTACCATCTGCGCCACAATCCGAGTCGTGACTTCCCGCGAACTGATAGTAACCACGGGGGCCTACCAACTACACTCTCGCAGACAATTGGACGCTGGCAATACAAACTGCGGGAGCGCTTCACAAGCCTGCCCGTTTGAAGCGCCAACGCCCACAGCCCAATGTGTTTCAGTTGACCCCTAATAATATCTGCACTCAGGCTGTCCGCCGAGGGCGTCAAAGCCGGGAGCGGCCCCATAGTAAGTTGTCAGTTGTGTGCTGAGCATATTTTACGCCAGCATCGCAAGAAAGCAGCTAGAAAGAGATCGTGGAAATTGGTAGACATGTAAAGAACATCAAAATGGGAGTAAAGTGCATGCGCGCAATTGATTCAGGCTGCCGCCTAAAACAAGGGGGAGCTACGTGTATGATGACTCGGACTCCGGAATGGTGGATCAAGAACGAGGAAAATGTGCGAACGAACGATAGTTCGACTTAATGATACAGAGTAGTGACTAGAGGGCGTTAAAGACATATTGAGGAGACATGGGAGAGAGAAAGCAGAGGCCATGCAATTGCCCATGCGGAGAACCTAGGGAAAGCATAAAAGAACTGGAGCCATGCGAAGCCAATGCGTGGCAGTGAGGTGATACATGTGGTGGAACAAGGTACGAGTGTATACTATGCAGGATAACTTCTTGGGCCCTTGTAGATGATGTAGCAAGGGTACAGGTATCATTCCAAGCGAAAGTGTAGATAGGAGGCAGTTTAGAGGACACTGGCCAAGGGCTTTGATTGCAAGGTACTGAGCTTAGGAGTTGCGAGGTGGTTTGGGAATCGCGATGAGGGCTCTTTGAGATCACATGTAAAAAGCTTTAGAATAGAGGAACGCGGGAATGGTGGTGATAAGGTCGAGCATCAGACACTTCTTGGTGAAAACAGGGACGTGCCAGGTGGCGTTGTGGCGGAGACTGTGTGATCAGTAATTCAGGATCTTAGACGAGTACCGTGACGG
>QFDW01000521.1:0-23008 GCA_003315895.1 Lactifluus rugatus | reverse complement strand
TCTTTGAAACTTGTCAACTTTTTGTTCTTGTTGAACTTGTAGGGGCTTGTCAACTTGTTGACAAGCTGACAAGTTGTAAAAAGTCATGAAAGTTCACAAGAAAATTGTGAACTTGCTGATGTACAATACCTCATAATACATTTTTACTAAAGTTTTGCTAATAAATAGCCAGCATTTGCAGCTGGCTGGGATCCTACTGTGCAGACATCACCCTCTGCCAAGCATTGCCATGTGAGTAAGGGGGAGAATTAAATGGACTCATGGGAAATATTCATGTTATTGCAGCTCCAAAACCATTCTGAGAACACCCTTCTCTGTCTTAACATCAAGATCTACAGGTACCAGGATACTCAGGGGGCATGCACCCATGTGCTTGCAGGCCAAAATGATAGCAGCCTTCTCTTACTAGTTGCCTGTTGCTATGTAGATCAAAAAAAAAAATTTCTTCATTGTAGAAGCTAAATGTTGACACATTTGAAATTCTGTTCTTTGTGTACAAAAAAAGGCCCCCAACACTTTTCCTCTTTAGGCTGAAGGCAGGGGCAGTGACTCTCTTTGCATGATTTCATGACAGTATGTAAGCTTTCCTTATTTGAAGGTTAGGTGCTTGAGAGGAACAATTATGTCATACTACTGTGACAACATGACATTACATAACATTCCTTTATTTGGGGATTATGTCATCAGGGCATGATGTCATTCTTTGGTATGGCCGACCTGCCCCAAGGCTGCCAAGCTATAATCAGTTCATGTATACAATATATATAATAAGTTTACATGCAACAAAGAAATGCTATGGGTAAGGAAAGAGCTGTCAATTCAATAAATTATGAGGTCCTTATGTTTATAAGGATAATGTAGTTAGTCTATTGTAGTTTAGTGATTGGTTGCTTGCACAGGACTCAGGTCTCGAGTCTCGGCGGCTGACATCCATCATCGGTGACGACTCTATAGAATATCTCACTGGCTTCTGGTGACCCTCGTTGCTCAGTTGAGGATGATTCCACGTCCCGTTGTGGTCTGCGCACGCTCATTTCGAACGAGAAAGGCACGGAAAGGTTATCAGAGCCAGAATGTGGCGAGTGCAGGCCATGGAGAGGGCGTGAATATGAGGTGGATGTCATTCTCGGATAAGCCTGTGAAGGAGGTTGGAACCGCGGCGACGGTAGTGGCGACGGAATGGGGATGTCAGAACTTGAATAACAGGAAGGCGGAGGGGAGGGGGACACCCCCCCCATGTGTGCTGGACCCGTCAACAAGGGGGTTGGTATGACGGTGGTTACTATATCTTCATCTTCAGTCGTTACTGCGATACCAGTGAGGTGGCCCGGAAGACTCGAGGATTCTACGACCGATGCGCTAACCATTGTGGTTCTGTCATCGGGCTTCTCGGTGAGAGGAGTATGGCCCCCAGGGTTGTGAGTCGGAGCCGGCTCATAATCATCTGTAATCGACATTTCGGAGGTGGAACGCGTGTGAGGTTTTCCAAACATTGGCGCAGCTTCGACATCTGATGAATGTCCATCCGTGGGGGCTACCTCGTCGCGGTGATTTCTGATACCCAGACGGTCTTTAAGGTCGCCTTTGACCCACATATAACGAATTAGGTGAACGTCTTCCGGGTCGAATGATGTTTTAAGAAACTTGACAAGGACACTTGGAACTGAGAATTCGGGTTAGGGGATTAGAGAGTTGACAGTATGGCAACCTCACGCAGCGCTATTGCCACAGTCAGAATCACAGTGACCCAGAAAGTGACATTCCCACAGAGTCTTTGCACCTCATCTACGAAGTCAAAGCTCTCAAAAAAAGAATAGATCACGATCCACAGGAACATCACTAAAGATGAGCCGGGGATAATGACCCAAGTGATGAGGGTCCAACTGCTCGACATAGTCAGCCCGGACTCGGAAGTAGCAAGTGTGGGAACTCACTAATGTGTATTTATTCCGACGTAGCTATTCGCCGTGACAATCGCCGCAACAGCTACCGTTGTCCCGAAGTCTGACAAAGACTCAATGGCTTTGCCGTTCGATGACACAGCGAGCCCAGCCGTCCAGACAAAGTAAGGGATATAGAACACAACCGCTGACTGATACAGGCCATCTAGCATGTACAGCCAAAACTTGGTCCGCGTGTATTCTAGTCCCCGGATCCCCCGAACGTACAGTTGAGGAAATGCCATAGCTGCCTTGGCATTGATGTCTTGGTCAAAAGCTAGGAGACAACGTCATCAGATGAAAGCGCATAACTGTCATGCTAGCTCACCTCCAAGAACCATGACCGGTAACGACGTAAATACAAGGTTATACAGCAAGATGAACGTATACTGATACAGATAGGTCGCATCAAAGCTGAGGCGGATGTGAGCATGGTCTGTGTGTAAAAGAGAAAACCTCACCTGTTGTATATAAGAAACCAAAACATTGCCAAAGTCCAGATCACGTTCTGAACAATGAATAATGTTTTTAGGCCACCGGCGGGGTTGTATCACGATATGACTACATACCTTATAAAAAAAATTACTGTGCATGTCTGCAATGCGGCGATAGGACCAACGGCCGTGAACAATGAGCAATTTAGTCAGGAAGCGGAATTGGCCGAAGGCATAATCCGCTGACATGGCAGCCTGTGATCCTTCCAGCCCAAAGAGTCCAACGCCGATGTTTGCCTCTTGGATCATTGCGACGTCATTTGCACCATCACCGATGGACAGCGTCATCGCGGTTCTACCCTCCTTGATCAGTCTAACAGTGAGCGCCTTCTGCGCAGGTGAGACTCGGCAGCAGACAACTGTCTCGCATTGTGTGCCGAGATTCAAGAACAAAGGCTTCAAAGCAGGATCAAGTGCATACCGGAGGGTATCCCCGTCAATGACTGCCGCAAAAGAAGCCTTGGCATTTGACGAGAAACCACGCATACTCGGGTCCCACGACGGTGGCCCCAGGATGGAGGCAATCTTGTTCAAGGCAGCTTCTAACTGTACTCGAGTTCCATCAACGGTGTCCGCAGATAATATCATGATCTCCATATCGCTTTTCAATAAGTTGCAGCTGAACGCTACGCCGATTTGAGCAACGAAAAAAGATTGGAGGGTTCAAAGACGTACCAATCTCAATTGCCGTCTGGACTTTATCGCCTGTGAGAATCCAGAGCTTGATTCCGGCAGCATGGAGCTTTTCAATTGTCTCAGGTACACCCTCCTGTAGCTTGTCTTCAAGGGCAGTCGCGCCTAGGACATAAAGGGAGTGCTCTACTAAAGAATAAGCTTTGTCGATTTTATCGTCGCGGTCCTCGGTTGACGAGGCTGCGGCATCATAAACTTGGGACCATTCAAGGTATTCCTCGTCCAACATTGACCTATACGCGATGCACAACGTGCGTAATCCGCTGTTCGCGAATGTTTCCATGTCCTTCGATGTCTTCTCTTTGAGTTCAGCATCGTGATCTTCCGCGAGACGTTCGTAGATGACACTGTCTGCGCCCTTGCAATATAGTACAATCTGGCCTTGAGGATTTCGTACGATAACACTCATACGTTTACGTGTGCTGTTGAACTCGAGAACCTTGAGAAGGACGTAGCTCTCTGGTTGGCCCATCACCTCGATATCAATCCTCTCGCGGCTTTTGCTAATGAACGGGAAACCGACGTCCCGTGCTGTCCCAACAAGTGCAGACTCATCGGGAGATTCTGCTTTGTATTCCAGTAAGTACGGTTGCTGTCCTGGATCTGGCCTATCGGCGAGGACGGTGTGACACAGAGAGAGGGCACGGAAAAATGAGATAATGTGAGTGCGTTGCCTCCCTGATCGGTCCGTAAGGTCTTTGGCGAGTTTCGTCGACACCAGGGTCATTTTGTCTGCCTGTGCGTAACGATTTTTGAACCCCCGGGCTAGAAACTGTTGCATATCTTCGCGGAACTTAGCTATCCGAGTGGCTTGCTCCTCTGGATTTGGTAAATCTACTCTGCCTTCCCGTCGTTCGGCGCCACGTTGTGCCTCGGTTATAGCCTCGCCGTAAGGGACTCCGTTGATCGAGCACTTTTGAAACTCCATCACATTTTGGGTTAAAGTTCCTGTTTTGTCAGAGAAAATATACTCTATCTGACCGAGATCGTCAGATATGTTCCACGTTTTGGGAACGCATGGCGAGTCCAGGGGCTTGTAATACATATCAATATCCTGGGAGATGAAAAACGCCTGAATGGTCTTGACAATCTCGATAGAAATGTACAAGGAAATAGGAACGATGTTTTGAAATGCAATAAGACACGACCTACGCCACCGGTTAAATGAGATTCGTTCAACAAACAAGCATACATACGCAAATGTGACCAAGGCGTCCAACACACCCGAAGAACTCGGATGCGAACCTGCTTCGAACACCGCTGCGCTGGTTCCGGCATGAGAGTCGAAAATCCCATTCAGAATCGCGGCGACAGTGCACATCAGCACAAGGACGACGAAGTTGACCAGTACATTGAAGTTAGTTTCCTTCTCAATCTTTGATCGTTTCGAGGGCGTATCGCCTCCATTGAGCATTATCTTCGTATCCTTCCCCGTAAAGACTACTAGGCCAATGACCCAAGCAGTATTCCGAATCGAGCATCCCCGGAGCAGCATTTCATTGATTGTGACCGGTTCATCTTTCGACTGGCCAGAGTTCTGATCTTGAAAGCGTAACACCCCATGATACAGATATAGGTTGGGGTGTGGGGGTTCTGAATCTAGGACGAAGGATGAGCGCTCAATATCTTCTTCAGAGAGTATGCGCGACGTGGCATTGACAGCTTTGCGTGGTTTAAGATTGGTTTCTCCATCAAGGTTCTTGGTCTCGAGATAGCATAAACCCTCGTGGTCGGACGTAGAAAGGACGACAATGTCGGCGGGAACTTGCTCGTTGTCGCGAAGAAGGACAACGTCGCCGACCTCGAGCTTTTTCCAAAGAGTTCGCTCCCATCGAGCAGAACCCGAGATACGCTTTGACCAATTCACGACTCCGGAAGATGAGGAAGCGGCAAAAGTAGTCGATGAAGCATTCCGGACCAGACTCTGGTCTGACGCTAAGAAGGATGGTTGAGAGGGATCATTGCTAATGAGTGGGGGGTATGAATGCGAGTCGATGCTTTGGATATCTTCGAGATGTCTTCCGTGGCCATCTCTTTCCATACTCAGGGCACTAGACTCAGCTTCACTTGCACGTACGCGATCTCCAGTGCGGTTGAGTATAATCCTCGAACCTTCGCTCGTCTCCCTTTCCCTTAGTTTACGGACACCTTTGGTCACGCGGCCCGGTGAGTTCATTCTAAGTAGTCGTTCAAGCCAGTTTCGGGGATCCATCGGTTGGTTTACGTTGCGCCAGTTGCCAAGCTTGGTCACGGCTGATGTGTTGACTTCCTCGTCTAATGTTGCTCGACGGTAATCTTCTACTGCGTCTTTGATGGCGGTCACAGTGAGGATGAACATGAGCGGCAGTGCCGCTGTTTGTGGCGATACTGCACCAAAAATGGAGAAAACTGAAAGTGGTTGAGTTATACACGTCCTACAGCTGAACTGAATCAACAAAACACAAACCCTGCAGAACAACAAGTACCAGGAAATACAGATTCGCAACACTATAATCATTCAGTTAGAGCAGAGCATAGCACGGCAGAAGACATACCGTCGGAATTGTTCATAAAGATTCTTGGGAACAAATGTCATGATTGTGTACTCTGCGCAGCTTGATGAGAACGTGCGATACAAGTATCGCAGACAACTCACTAGTTGTTTTCACTTTATTCCTTGCGTAACGCTGTACGGGTTCTCCTTGTCGGTCCACCTCTATTGCAGACAACGGCATGTGGACATAGACATTTCTCCTCTTGCCAGTAATCTGAACTGTCGACGTATCTGGAGCCGGAGTTTCATGTTCGGGATATTTCGTTGATTTGGATCGAAAAAATGTGGACCGTTTGTTTCTAACTGATCTTCGGCGCTCTGCACGTTGTTCAGATGCGATGGACTCGGCTATTGTAGAAGCAGCTGTGCGAACGGTGCGTAGGCGGAGGTCTTGGTCAACATTAGCATCGTGGTCATCGGCTTCAAGTTGGTCTGGGCGCAGATGACGACGTCGTTTAAAGAAGGACATCGATTCGAGTGTGGAGAGTGAGAGAGCGAGCACCCACTGGTGGTAAGGTTGTGAGGGACGAATGTCAGCTGTATAAGAGGGAAGTGAGTGTAGCTGCGCGGCGTTGCCTTGACTGTCCCGGTGATACCCAGGGCTAAGCGCTAACTGGTAAGCCCGTGGCGTCAATCACCTTGATTACTGCTGTAAACTTGATCAAACTTGATCTCAGAAACGTGGAAAAGTGTCCCATGCCATTGCATTGCGCATCTGATATTCACTTCAACAAACGCAAGACCCACTCCCATCGTTCCCTTCTCTTGCAAATTTTCCCCTCTGAATTGCGCCAGTCTGATTCCCGTGAAGGGCTACAATACTGTACTAGTACATCCCCTCAGAGGAGGTGCGCGTGTCAGACGATCGCTTCGGTGGAAATGTATTTCATCATGCCCTGTGCCCTTCATGGCAGCCCAACACAATGTAACAACCAGGTTGATACGTATTATTATATGACAGATGTAAGTCTTGTGATTTCCCTCGTATCTTGGACTCAGGTCACGTGCGGCCCGGGTACGATTCATACAACGCCGAGGGCGCTGTAGTCCGATGTTTAGACCAACAAATACAATGATATCGCAAGCGTATGCATATATGGAGGTTACATCATGCCCAGGGGTTCATGTCGTCCTCTAAATTGTAACGATTCGTTGATCCCCTCGCCTTCTCGTATGGCGTTTGTAACTGCCCAATGCCAGCCCCAGCTTTGGTATTCTCCTCCGTCTCTGTACTCCTATGAATGGGAGGAGTGCTTCCTTCCCTCTTACCCTGCTCAAATTCCTCTGCCACCCTCTCGCGCACAACATCCCCAAGCAGCTGATGATATGCTGGCCCTGTAGCACTTCGCGGTTGGGGCTCTCCCGGTTGATGCTCACGCATTGCAGCGGGTTCCATAGTATTGGGGTCCTCCAAAACAAGATCAATCGCGTCAGGTCGCAACACGAGGTTGAAGGGGCTTCTCGCTGTCGAGGACGAGAAAGGCGATGTACCTGAGACGGCAGGAGATGGTATTGTTTTTGGCGCTAATTGCGGCGCAGAGGCGTTCGTCGAAAGTAGTTGCAGGTCTGAGACCTCACCAGCTCGTTGGCGGTCATGCTCGGGATGAATGGGCGATAAGGAAGTCGAAGGGGTATGTGACCTATCTTCTTGCGATCTCGACGTGCTAATGGTTCCGTATGTTGTGGCGACATAGGCTCGGCGACCTTGATAGTGAGAAAACCACGCGCTGCGCTCGTTGCTGAGAATCCGCTCCTCTTCATCCCACATTTCCGAACGCGCAAGCTCGGAACTAGCGTCCATACACGGATAGTTATAGTCCCCAAAAAGGTACTTCCGGCTGCTTGCAAAGAGATCTTCGTCATCGGGATCAGGGTCACCGAATAACAGGTCAAAACCGATGGCAGCTGGTCCTTCAGCTTCATCTGCGGTAATGCTAGGGTCTTGGACAACGTGCTCTGGTTCTTCAGCAAGGAAAGGTGTGGAAACATCGTCTTCGAGTGAGTGTTCCAGGCGACTTGGACTTGTAATTTGAGGTAACCAATACTTTCCTTGTCCTCCACGAGAGTAGCGAAGTCCCGCACGAATACGACGCTCACGACCAAGACCCTGGTGCATATGTCCCTCACTAGGCTCGAACTCGCGATAATCCATGCCCCGACCATTCAACGTGGCACGGGCATCCCAAACAACATCTTTGAAACCGAATGCGTCCCGAAAAGCGTACCGCATAGGCATACGTCCGACATATGCCAATTTCTTATCTATGTAATCCCGATGAGAGAATGCCACTAGATGCGCAATAGCGAACAAGGGCATCTCGAGACAGATTAATGAGTCGGTCAGACCGAGCGATATGTGCTCTTTGTCTGTGTACGGGCCCAGCTTCTTGATGGCACCAACAGAAGCCAGAAGAGACACTCCAGTGGCTTGCCAGAACGAAAAAAACAATATGCCTTTCACACAAAGGAACTTGGGCATAGGGCTGCGTGAGGAACTATTAGAATCATCGCAATATACACGATCTGGCACCAACCGAAATGGCTTGAGGTCTTCGCTAATTGACAACCAAAACATGGCTAAGCAGTACAAGCTCAAACAGATACTGGCATTGTACACGATGCTGACATAGAGGTACCCAGAGTCTGCACGGAATTCGCCTCCGTTGAATCTCCCTGAGGCCTTCAATGCAAGTGAAGTGATTGCCAGTAATGGCTTGACTTGAACATATTCTCGAAGAACTTCAGAATCGACGTTTTAAAAGAGGCAAGAAGGCACGTACGAAGGATTCCTCGTTTCAAAAATAAGAATGTGTAAGGGTCGCTGACATCTAGCTCGCGTTGGAAAATATTCATCGGGAAAGGGGGAACTTTGGGTTGACGACCTTGTACAAGGATGAGCAGCGAGCGTTCTCCGCCAAGATATCCGAGCAATAGTTGGAAAAAGCAATAAATCACGAATGCCTGAGAAAGCGGTTGTAGGCCGGTAGGCAGTGGAATTCCGTATGACGTACCTCATAGATATCCCGGATAGCATCGATTACGAATGCAGCCTCCAGGGAAAAAAGGGATATCAGAGAAGAAACCGCATATATTGGAACCATTAACATGATGCGAATGACCATCCTGGTGCAAGCGAAAAATTGCATAAAGGTAGTGATCAGTCGAGACAGCAGACGGGCGCAACCCCACCAGGCCCCATTCTAAGCACTCATCGACGGTGGTTTACTCACCGTTGCAACATTGGTCGGCGGTAGTTCTTCAAATGCATGAATATCGAAGCAGCGGATACAAATGTAGAAACGGCAGTAGCAAGTACGGCGACACTCAAGATGACAGGATGAAGAGCAGAGCCTGATCCACTGCCGATCTTGTCGTGTTCTGAGTACATTGTGTTTCTAGAGACAAGAATCTGCCCACTAGCACCTAAAGTGGCTTACTTCCTCATACTTACGTAACTCTGGCGTCCCTTTCTGCTTACTCTTACCTTGTAACTTACTCGACGCTAGTCGAGAGCAGCCTCACTTAAGTTGAACATCAATGAATCATGACGGTTGTACCTTGTGTCAGCCTTGGTGGGTCTCGTCAAGCCGTGCTTTTAAGACGTTTTCACCTCAGCGCCACTCACCTACACCACAAAAATTCCCATTCTTTATTAACTTGTGCCCTCTCAGACGAGGAGTGGACCCTCCGCACCGGTCAGTAATTCATGCTCTCTTCCTCGGTTGCCGTCTTTCACCATGCAGACAGGACACACCATCGATGTCCTTGTAACAACTTTGCCGGACTTTTTTGCCAATGGGATTACATCACAAAGCGACACTCCACCATCCTCATTGCCAGAAGCGCATCTCACCGGGGCAAGTTCAAGTGCAGACCGAGTTAATACCACCAATCGAGCAGTTCCTTTGTACAGTCCTTCTATTCGCCTTGAGTACACCCACCCAATGGCTATTCCCCCTCCGCTCCCACAAAGCCTCCATGTGGAAGGTTCATTTCAACCTTCTTCCACATCCTGATAGGTGATTGACCACGCATGGCATAGGGTTACCACTGTATCTTGCGTCGGCAATGTTCGTGCGACATACGCTCAATGCCTTATACGCCGACCTTGGCGTTGAGTTATGTACTCTCAGGCGTTGCTCACCTCCTCGCATCCCCTCACAACGCCACCCTCGCGAACTGAGCATATCTCTTGGCCTTCTTGTCTTCGGGCGAGCTCGCGTAACAGGCCAGCTAGCTGAATGGCAGGTGTACGTAGATAACTTCTTGTCTAATGTTGTTTCATGCTCAACCCTGACCAGCAACTCTACGTACGTTTTTGAACCTAAAAATGCCCTCATCAGTCGCCATGTTATCGATTCAATTCTTCCCGCACCCCACGATGCTACCCTTGATCTCTTACGCAGAGCACTTGACACAACTAGTGCTGCTTGATAGTATCCAATACTGGCCACCTTGGAGAGTCTGCCATGCCATTAGAAAATGTTCCGTCTAGCATCGCTTTCATCTCATCAGAGCGAGTTTGCCATGCCCCTACATGATACAAAATGTAATATGACTCTCATGGAAAGCTCCGTAGAGAAGTGACTGTTTAAAAGCTACCAAGGTCTGGCATTCCAAGGGCTAAGTATGCAAGGGATTCAATCGGATGCCCAGCCACGGAAAAAATAATTGAAAGGGTATAATGTGTCGTTTTGAACCTGGACAGTATGATTTAATCACACCATGGGAGCTCGGGCACAACAACTGTCGAGGCAGTGCAAAGCACCTACATGCTGTTAAGTCCGAATATCTTCGACCATTCAACAGACACCTACTTCACCGATGTACATGTTGGTACAATCAGCATTTAGCTGCGGGTTGTTGCGATAGAGTACTGTAAGATCGAGTTTGTAGTTGAAGGCCAAGATGTCGCAGTCGTCATCGGGCCCGACGACATGAGTTGTGGTGCAGTCTTCGCCAGGTGTCCCTAAGCACAAAGTTTGACCTGGACCCAAATTTGTGCAGTCCTCATTGATATCAGGGTTGATAACCGCAAGTTGGTAACTATGGATGAATCAACAGAGACCGGAGATGAACACTTCGCATGCGTACGCACGTGGAAACATTTTGGGCTGCAGATATGTCGTCGCAGGTTTGGCCGTCCCGAACCACGTATGTACGCGTACACGACGTAGCCAGGGCTATCACCGCGTTAGAATCAAGGGAACATTGCTAGGGGACTGTCTAACGGCTTACCGGGAGCAATGGAAGAAAAAACGAACAGGGCAACGAAGGAAGAAACGAGCATCCCTACAAGTGATGCAGTATAAAGAGCGTAAAAGAGTGTTGATCAAAGGAATGAGAATGCTAGCCCTAGCCGTATTAGTTAGTGGAGGGATAAGTGGCAAGATGTAGAGGCCCAAACTCGAAATGTTGAAGGTTATTTGTAGTCCTCATTAATGCATTGCTACCGCGTTTTGGCCGTCACCTTGACAACTTGGTATATATACATAATCCTGCCTGCCAAGCCTGATACTCGAGTTTCAATATTAGGTTGAATGACGATTGAATAAGAGGAAAAGGGGGAGGGGGAAAACGCAAATTTGGAGAAAGTCTCAAGTATATACAGAATATGAATTCCACTAAGGTTCGTGACGCAACCCAGTTCTCACACATTCCGTCCATACAGGAGCACTCGATGCCAAAAATATTAATCAAACTAATCATGACATAAATGTTGTTAGTGAACGGTACAAATAATGATTCATCAACTCGTAGGGAACGCGCCAGGGACTGATTGCCACCGGCGCTCAGGATGGTGGAAATACGTTCCGTATCGCGTTCTCGATGATCCGCTGACGTTCTCTGCGTCCGAGCTACCAGTCGCCCCTTCACCATCTTCAGAGACAACCGAATCCGGCAATACTTGAGAGTGCCCCAAAACATCCCCGCTCCCGTAATCGTTATCTGAGTCGCTGTCCACCCCTTCAAGCCAAATCCCATCCTCTGGTAATATTATAACACCAGAACCAAAGTCGTAGCTTAGCCTGTGATGGATTGTGTGGTGTGCCTGGGATGGGCTTGACGGACCAGCCATCGACTCCTGCCATGGATTGTTGATCATATCTCCGCTTATTTCTCCTGAACTTTCCGCTGGGTTTTGTCCATTATCCAGTTTTGGAGTACCTCTCGAAGGAGCAGAGGCTCCAGTCGAAGGTGTCCCGCCCCTTCGAACAACGCTGTATCGTTTACGTAACGATAGGACAACTGCTTGATCAGACTTCCGCCCCGGACGACTTGTGTTGTGAGTGTTGGCCAACGTTTCACCTTTTTTGAGAGGAAGCCACGGTTGAGGGAGTAAACCGGTCAACGCTGGGTGTCCATAGCGTTTCTTACCCGTGCTAGGAACTATTAGTAATCATGAACAAAACGTGAGTTCCACGTACTTGAGCACGCCGTTATACCAGTTCGCCATCGGTGGTTGGGACTACACAATAGGTCATTGTCAACGTTCTCACCACTCGCAAAGAGTGAGACACACGTAATCTGTATGATCATCCTCTGGAGCTACGTAGAATACGTCGTCATTTTGGGCATATCTACGTCTGTTAAGATTACTAGAGATCAATCAGCGGAGACGATAGGCATGTGAAGGACTGAAAGAACCTTTGGGACCAAGTCACTGGATGCCCTGCTCGCAAGCGTACGACGTCTTCCGTCTCTTCTCCGCGCTGTACTTCGAAGACCGCACTCAAATTGACGTATCTACTAAGGCCACGAAATGAATTGCTAATGTAGACTGACCAGGCAATCGTGAACGCGATCAGCGGTGCGACGAGGGACGAGAGTACGAAAGATCCCTTCAAAACAAAATTTCCACACATAAACACGAGGAAGACGACGACCCCCCATATGAGACGTGTGAAAGTGAGAGGCCAGGCTTGCCCTTGGGACTCGTACGGTTTATAGAATACTGCATCAATTTAGTGGTCTGACAAGGAGTTTGTCTGTGTGTTTGCTCACCAAAAAGAAGTTTGTATTTGTATACAAGATACGCGACACCAAAGTAAATGGCGCCGAATATCAAGATGAGTGGTTGGGCAATGCTATACAGGAGAGTAATCACAAATATCAGGATAGCCTGGGGATATACGGTGCCGTAGTTGATCACGGGAGGCGCGTTCAGCTCGGCAAAGTCTGTTGGAGATGTTTAGGCCACAATAGGCTATGTCCTACATAATGGACGATTTATTTACCTCTAGGGGTCCGGGTTATCAGTAGGCGATAAAAAAATCGAGGTAGGATAATGCCCAAGTTAAGAAGTTGCAACGGCATGATACCGAGCCCTAAAACGATTTAAATTTTCCCTCGAAATACGTATGAGGTACAAGTAACCCACCTTGTAAGATAACATAAGAGAGGAAAAAATGCCTATTAATACATGAGCATCTGCGTTCCACTGATTTTTGGGAACCTCCAGACCTTGCACGCCCCATTTGGAGAGCTTGGGCAAGTTTCTCAGGGATTTTGGCCGGTGAGTTGGCGAGGTCCCGCACAAGTTGCCAATACGTGCTTGCGAGGAGGAAGATGAATACGACATTAACAAGCAGGAACAAAAAGTATCTGTAGATCATAAAGTCTCAGCTGAAACTAAGTAGACTCGCGGGCGCACTTTTTCATGAGGGAGTACTCGACCAAACTCCGGGCAGGAAATCCCTGTACATAGGTGAGAGCTGCATCAAGTTAAAGAGGCGGGCTTATGTCACAAGAAAGGCACCGGACCTTCCAGGACAAATGGTAAGAGCGCATTGACAGTGGTCATTGCTACAGACGGCAACGAGTTCTGCACTATGGCACGAATCTTCTCGTTACTATCGACAAGACGAGCTAGCCAGGGCATAGTCTTCTTTATCTCTTTATAACTAAGTAAGCTCGCAAGGCCAGTGGTCGGGATGATCCAAGAGAAGAACAGAAGTGTGAGGGAGCCTAGAACTATCGCGTTGCGGAAGCGAAGTGCACTGGTTGAATGGCCCAGATTTGCCCACACAATGTCACGAGGTTCCGGGGCGAGGCGAGTCTCTAACTGAAACGGCGTAGATGTATGGACGGCCTGGGCGGCAATTTGCTACAGCCATGTCAGCCTCATTTTTCTTGCCGAAGAGAAGGACGAGGAATCACGAACTGCACTAGACATTTTTTCAAATGTAATGAATCCTACATCCACAGGTTTGAACCTTCCCACGCGACGATGATGTTTGACGGCTTCATCCACCTCCAAAAATTGCCTTTCAAGGAACTCGATGGCGTCTACACGCCCAGAGAACCATCCGGGACGTAACGTCGGCCGTTGGTGGTGGGGAACCACAAGGCGATTGGAACCTTGCGCCTCGGTTGATGCCAGATCTCCATCTCCAATTATCGCATGGTCAGAGGGATCATATGCTTCTACTGTACTCGGATTGCCGACGTATTGAACCCAAGCAGCCTCCAACCTAAGCAGTGCGCGCGTTCGTGCTTCAATGAGGCTTTCCAGGGAGCTCAGTTCACGACAAATGCTGACGCTCTCGACGCTCAATTTCATGTTCTCGAAATGTTCAGCAAGTGCCCTCTCCGAACGCAGATGAGGTGGCAGCCCAGTCACCATGACCGTGCGCGCGGCAATAGAATGCACGAGCTCCAGTGAGAAAAGTTGTCGGGTTTTGATGAATCGCTTGTAGTTCAGGAAGATGAAGCGCAAGGAAAGGAGGGTAAAGAGGTATGTGAAAATGAGGTGAAGCGAGAGATACGAGTTGGCATCCGATATCAGGTCAAACCAGTCTGGTTCTTTGTGCGGTGATTTGCGTTGAGGTAGAAGTGTGCGCCAATCCGGGTCATCATCATCTTCATCCCCAATGCCTATGTTATTCTTTGGACAGGTCAATTGAGTACTTTCTTAGACGTCAATGCGCATACCTTGAGATTAACAGGCATTAAGATCGCAACAGCGAATACGGAACATAAAGAGAAAAGATAGAATGACATCTTGAAAAAATTCAAAAGCTAGCCCAAGTGTCAGACGGTGTATATCACACGACCCGACTTGAACGTGACATACAACAGCAGCGTCGAGACCAACGATCTGAAGCACGGAGTACTCGGATGTCCTCAAGGTAGGAAGAATCCAACCAAAGAAAGCACCATGTGTATGAGCTTCATGGGGAGAAAACCCTGTAGTGTGTTCGCGATGAACAATTATTGAATGATTAAACGAGAGCAAGTACCCTTTAATTTAGTTCTAGGCGCAAAGAGGAGAGGCCACCTCGTCCGAGAGTATGAGAAGAGAAAGAAGGAGACCAGGCCGATAGACGATGAAAGCATTATTTGCGTTGACAGCCAGGGGCCTTCATACTTTACTGAAAAAAAAGAATCAAAACGACACCGATAGATAGACCAAGAAGGACGGACGGGTAGGGGGAGAACCAGGTGGTGGTCCGGTTGTTTCATCATATATAAATGCCATGGTGGTACCGTATAGATGGGGAAAACGAATCGGATTGGCATGAGGCGAACGCGCTGCCAATACCCGTGACCCGGCCCGCTACCGAAGCACGACCCTTTGACACCTGCACAATGGTAAGTTGCGAAGCCAATCATCTGCGATTAAACGTGCCTTTTGACAACCCTGATCCATCTCCCAGAACATGGACTTTCTCACAGATACATCGGCACCTCGCTACGCTTATGAATCCGATGACGAAGATCAGCTCAACCCCCACTCCAGTGGCTCCTTACCGAGGACTGCACGCATCTCCATTCATGGTTATTCCCATCCCGAAAAAACTGGGGGAACTGTCATTATTGCATCTGGGGGGGCTGGAAAGGCATGGGCCCGGGGTGCACAGCTCGGTGAACAGCGTGCATCAATCGTGATAGGCGACTTCACCGTACATCATCTTCGTCTTCCCATTTGTCATCTGAATTGATTTAACGTACATAGATTGGTTTCATTTTTTCTCCCTCCTGGTTAGATGCGACGATTATAGTATCCGAGACATCGAAAACTCTACCCACATGGGCAATGCACCCGTACGCTGGGGCTGTCATCAATTTCTACAAACCCACTCGGTGAATTACGTTCCTTCATGCCCTTTAGCGTGGCTGATGTGCACCGGAGGCTTTTGCTTCTGGACGTATACCCAATTCCTCTGTATATTAGCAATGAACGACTCGAGGCTTACTATGCTCCCGTGCGCTACCTACAAACGCGTGGAATGACGGCGCCTGTAAGCTCTTGGTATGTCATGTCAATATCTCTGATCGTCTCGCAATAGGATCCCTCCTTTATGCCGTTTCTACCCCCCAACCTCATCCAAGCGACCGGTGCAGCCTTCGCATCCGTCGCAGCGCTTCCAGCCTCGAAGACTGAAGTAATCCTCCTTCTCTTACCTTCTCCCCACATCCCTATCCCTCGGGGAAATGACATCTCATCCTCCCCACACACCTCCGAGGACATGAGTCACTCTATCTGGTCGGAAACTATGATGCGACAGGTGCACATATGTCTGACAAAAGACGCAGCAATACATGACCCCGCGCCTTGGCGGGGAGGGACAGTGTTTTTGAAGCAGTCAGAGATCAAGCGACGTGGTGATATTGGTGATGGGGGCATGTACATGTAAATTGTTACCAACAGGTGTACGTTGTATAGGTTCAGTGGTTAATGGGAAACGTCACGCTGGTCGACGATCAGCTGACTCCAAGGTCACACTCAACAGTCCATTTGTGGCAAATTCTATCAGTTCGCT
This sequence comes from Lactifluus rugatus, assembly GCA_003315895.1. Lineage (NCBI taxonomy): Eukaryota > Fungi > Basidiomycota > Agaricomycetes > Russulales > Russulaceae > Lactifluus > Lactifluus rugatus. The sequence goes on along the minus strand of QFDW01000521.1, from coordinate 6,582 downwards.
TCAGCTTAATCCCGCTGTCGTTTAAGTCTCAAATATCCATGGTAAGTCCCTACGATGCCTGCATATCTGGCATCAACTTACCCCATCCTGGAAGAGTGACAACGCAGGTCGGGTCGGATCCAGCATATGCTGTATTAGCACGACACTTATATCCCATAGAGTACAAGGAGGCTTTTGCCCTCTTCGATAAGAAGGGTACTGGAGCTGTGCCCCGCGAAACCATTGGGGATCTTTTGCGTGCACTAGGACAGAACCCTACTCAGGCCGAGGTCGCTGATATCGTCGCAAACGCCCCACGGGATGGTGAGTATGCCTTAGCTGGTTGTTCACACTTCATTGTCATCCCTTTCAGTCGATTACAAAACGTTCTTGACAATTTTGAATCGACCAGACGGCTTTAAACCTGCCGGAACTCCAGGTACATATTCTGAAAAGATGATCTGGGAGACTCGCTGAGCTGCCTTCATAGAGGAGTTCATTCGCGGGTTTCAAGTTTTTGACAAGGAGGGCAATGGTTTCATTGGCGCAGGTGAACTGCGGTATGTGTTGACTCAGCTGGGGGAGAAAATGTCCGACGAGGAAGTGGACGAGCTTCTGAAAGGGGTGCAGATTGGCGCGTGCGTGCCTCCTTCCTATGCCATTGGAAAATGACTTACTTAGTATCAGAGATGGGAACGTGAATTATGAGTCATTTGTACGCACAATCCTCAGTCAGTGATTGGCATCTGGTGTCTGCTATTGTCTAGTAACGTACCCATATTGTCGTGAATATCAGTAGTAAAGGCTTGTACTCTGACCTTCCCCCCGACATTCCCGTCCCAACAGGAGTGCAAACAATATCACTCGCTCCTCTCAGTATCGTAACCATCCTCATCTTTCTCTTCTTCCTTGCAAACCATCTCCACAACAACTTGGCCACCATTTTCCAGCCCTATGTCCGCTAATCGAACACCAGATTGCCAGGGAATGGCTTTACGAGGATACGCGGCGAACAAAGTGAAACCCCACCAAACCTCGGTGGGTTGCCCTGATGACAGTATAAGCTCCCGAAGGTTGTTTTCTGCGAAGGAAGCCCCAATCCCCGTTTCAGCCACGTTGGTGGGGATAAAGTGTGCGTCAACCAAACAGTAGAGGGAGGTTACTGTCGAGTTACGGGGAACCAATCGTACGAGGCGTTCGCCATCCGGCAAGCGAACAGTCATCCGGATTGTGTCCACGTTTGGTGACTCGTCAAGTGGAACCAGTACTTGCCGAGATTCCCGTCGCCAACGATCTCGTGTGTCGGAAATATGGGCGCGGGCTTCGTCTGCCGCACGCTGGTACTCTATTGTAGCCTTCTCGAGTTCTGCGGCCCGGCGTGCTTCTTCAATGCGACGTGCCTCTTTCTCCCGATCACGGCGGGCGCTCTCCCGAAATGCAGCATCCTGTTCTTCACGAAGGGCACGATCACGACTACGTTCCGCCGCGGCCAGTCGAAGACTGTCTAGGAATGGCGTAACGCGAGGAAGTAACTGAAGCGCAACGTGATTGGCCAGAGAGCGAGCGCTTGTTGGCGCCGACGCTGGGATTGCAGGCCCCTGATGCCGAGATAGAATGGTAAGGGAGGGTAATGAGGACCGTGACGATGTACCCATAAAGGTAGAAGAACGGGGGGGTTGCAGTGCCACGAAGGCCACAAATGGAAAGGTGGTGGTTTGCAGCTTTTGTGCAGCTATCTCCTTTCGTAAGGAAGAATGGTGAAAAAACGAAACGAAAGTGCGCACCACTCCAAGCTTCACGTTCCCGAACATCGCCACCCCAGACGATGAATCTGTGCCTGTGAAGAAGTTCAACGAGGGTAGGGTCTGTTAAAGTATGCCTGGATGGCGGTTAAAAAACGAAGGGGTAGAAAATGAGCAAAGGCTAACCGTTTGAAGTCTGGGACATCATCATGTTCGCTGCTAACTAATATAATACAACCTATGCGTATTTCTGACTGGCATAGACGTAGAATTTCGTCGTAGCTGCCAAGAGTAAAGTCTGGTAGGAGTCTTGGAGAGCCGGGGCCTAGTCTGTTGCGGAGGTCACCGGGTTGCAGTTGCGAGGTGGAAGGGCCAACACCAGAAGCTGGACTTGCACGACTGAAACAATGAGCGCCAGTCTCTTCTTCGAGGCTACGGACCCAACGGTCAGAGACAGTATACGGGTCGGAACGACTTGAAGGCCTCGGGATAAGAGGACGGTAAAAGTTCAAGGATGAAAATGGGAGACGCGGAAGAGGGATACGTAGGGTATGAAAAATGAACCGGATGACACCGGCTAGGACGTGGAATGGGAAGGTCAGGATTGAGGACAACATAGCGTGCCGTGTCAGCGCATGTCAGCGACCGGCTGCATGATCAGTAGCAGCGCAGCGAATCCTGATTATGTCATGAACACGCTCCCGTGACCATCAAGTACGGTGCTAACTGAAATGACAGCGACACTCGGCGGACGCGTTCACCACTCTCCATTCAACATATGCTGCCTGCAGCGAAGCCTTCTACTGCAGAGGAGGAAGCTTTTATGGCAAAGCTTCTTATGGACCCCCCGGTGACACCTACCCGTCATCGAGGGCTCCCTTCTGTCAAGTCCGGTACCACCGGTATTCCTAGCCACCACCTCTACTCAGCAGGGCAGATCAACCTTGAAGAACAAATCTCTGGTTGGGACTGGGACTCCCTCTCCGACTACGTCCCAAGCCCCAAGAAACCCCCTGACTCGCCCAGGAAACCAATTCAAGCCAACCCCGATGACCGATCCTCGTCTCTCCCTGTTGCATCAAAATATATCCCAGATCCTTGTGCGAGATGTTTGGTTCAAACTGTGACGGATACATGGGGTGATGGGGTGCGTGAGAAGGTGAGAATGTCACCCCGGATGTACTGAAGCTCAAAGACATACGTCCATTAGCACATCTTAGCCACGACTGAGCCCGGGCTCGAACCTCGATACATAATATTGAGAGATGATTGGGTGTACACGAACATCCACGAAGGTGTGGTTGAGATCTATTTATACAACCTGACTTTATCATACCTGAGCAGGTGACGTGCTCAACATTGTCGGACCATTTGTCACCTCGCCGAATGGCAAAAAAACCATCACAGTGACAACTCTTGAAAATTTGCTCATTCATCATCCCGACACACTCCTCACACCATCTTTACTCGCATCAGCACCAAATTGTCAGCGTAGGCCCCTGGTCACTGCCCTGGTTCGAGCCTTAAGCCCCCCGACTCCTGCTCTCGTGTACGGTACGGTATTACATGACGTCTTTCAACAGTGCCTCCGGGAGAGGCGATGGGATGCGTCATGGATAGAAGCCCGTGTGGATACCTCTCTGTCAACAGTTTTCGGTGACCTTGTCCGTGCGGGTGTCACGCTCTCCGCTGCTAAGGATGAAATACTACATCGTGCTGCTGGGGTCGAGACTTTCGGGGAGCGGTACATTGGCGACAATCCTAAGGTAACTCCCTCAATCTCATGCGTTCTGGGTGTTCACAATTGCCTTCCAAGCCTGAGGCTATATTGTCGGATACCCGCGCAGCTCGCGGGAAGGATGCCCTATTAGCAATCAGCTCACTACACGATGTCGAGGAAGACATCTGGTCCCCGACCTATGGACTCAGGGGAAAAATTGATGCGTCCGTACAGGCCGTCGTTGTCCGTGACCCAGGGTCATCATCTAGCCATCCAGCTCCCTTCGAAATAAAGACTGGCCGTGCCGTCGCAGGGCTCGAACATCGCGCCCAAACTATGTTGTACACCCTCTTGATGCAAGAGCGCTACGGTGAACCCGTGGATCTCGGTTTACTGTACTACACACAAAGTGAGGAGGTGATATCAGTTCCTGTTATTCGACATGAACTACGTGCACTTGTCGGCGTGCGGAATGCGATTGCCGAGTGGATGGCGCGTCGCTTCAGGGGATTCGAACAACGTCGGTTCAAAGACGAGTCACCATTTTTACCACCGACGGTAGACAATGAACGGTTATGTGGGCGGTGCTACGCTATTGACGCCTGTATGCTATATCGTCGGGTATGTATCTTTCTTGCACCAGTATGAATGAACAATGATAATGGATGCAGGCTGTGGAGAACGTTACCGATGAGGTATCGGATATCGCCGATATTTACGCAGAAAAGACTGGCCATCTCAGCCAGTCGCACGCTGATTTCTTCAAAAAATGGGAGCGCCTCATCGCTCTTGAGGAACACGACATGATGCGCTTCAAAAGAGAACTGTGGACTCTCGGCGGTGCAGAGCGAGAAGCATTAGGCCGGTGTTTCGCAGATATGGTACTAGACACGTCTTCTGCGACGCAAGAGCCGTCCTATCCAGGGGCCAGTAGGATTCATGGATTCACGTATCGCTTCCAGAGGCGCGTGGACACAGGCGCAGGAAGCTTGCTTAACGGATACATGAATGTCGGTGATGCAGTCACTGTTTCTGTTTCTCCTGATCTATTTGCTCTGTGTCGTGGCTTCATTTTGGATCTCGGTCCTAAACATGTTGTCATTGGCGTCGATCACGGGCTCAACCTTGGGGCAATTCAGGAACGTATTCGTAAGCGACTACAATATCCCAAGTCCGATGAGAAGAATTCGAGCGTGTCGGTTAATTTTCGCATCGACAGGGATGAATTCTCTGCTGGCATGGGTCGCGTACGCGAGAATCTTGCGGCTTTGTTTTATGTTGGCGGCGATACTACACGTTTACGCCTCGTTGTTGACCTTGCTCCACCAAATATCGACTCAGAGAGCGAGCTGTTGTCCGCAGTACGGGCTTCCTCGTGCTGTCGAGCCTTGGCGAGATCGCTGAATGCCCGCCAAATGCTAGCTGTCGAGAAAGTGCTCTGCTCTAGCGATTACACACTAATCCTAGGGATGCCGGGCACAGGAAAAACCACAGTTGTGGCACAGTTAATCCGCATGCTGGTTGAGCTGGGCAAGACCGTGTTGCTTTCTGCGTATACGCACTCCGCTGTTGACACAATCCTTGCAAAGCTCTCGGGCGTAGATTTTGGCATATTGCGGCTTGGCAACGTAGACAAGGCAGGTTTGTTTTCGTTTTGAGTGCAATCGAGTTGGGTTAAACGCATTGCAGGTTCACCCTGGTTCAAGACAATATCATCTCTCAGCCCGCAGACAAGCTACCACTATCGAGGAACTCGAACGCCAATTCATGACACCAAGGGTAGTTGCGACGACTGCGCTCTCCATCGAGCAGTGCGTATGAGGCCATTTTCGCTACACCCAGGCTGACAAAGTTACAGCGAGCTATTCTCGCGCCGGGTATTCGATTATTGTATCGTAGATGAAGCCTCTCAGATCACTCTACCAACGTGTCTCGGCCCCCTCCGTTTTGCGGAGAAATTTGTTCTCGTAGGCGATCATTATCAGCTTCCCCCGTTGGTAGGACTTGATTCCCCTGTAATTGTGTCTTGAGCCTGATGGAACCGGTTTTTAGGTACGCAACCGCGAGGCAAGAAAGGGGGGCTTAGATGTTTCTTTATTTCGACGGCTTTCAGAAGCCCACCCACAGGCTGTGGTTGAGCTCACACAGCAATATCGCATGAATGCAGATATCATGCTCCTCTCCAACAAGCTCATCTACAATGACCGCTTAAGCTGCGGAAATCAGAAAGTTGCTAACCAGACTCTGACGCTACCGGACAATCTGTTCATAAAACAAATCCACGCCCTAACTTCGCTTTGTGGCAATCCATGTTGGATTCAAGAACTACTACTTCCAAGGCAAAGCATTCACTTTAAGGAATGTATTGCCTAATTCTGACCATTTGGATTCAGCCGAAAAGCCGTCTTTGTTGACACGGACCAAACCCCCGCGAGAGAGTCACAAGTGGGCGACCTTGTACAGAACGTGACTGAAGCCGTGCTTGTGCGCCAATTCACAGAATGTTTACTCCGCTGTGGCATCCGTGCGGAACAGATTGGCATAGTTACTCTCTACCGCCAACAGATTAAACTGCTTTCGCATCTACTAAGCGGTCAGCCAGATATTGAGGTGCTCACAGCCGACCGCAGTCAAGGAAGAGACAAGGACTGCATCATCGTGTCTATGGTACGCTCAAATGAAGAGGGCATTGTGCGTTTTTCTTTCCGTCTCCTTTGGGTGGGTGCTTTAATAATGAGGAGCGCAGACTGGCGACCTTGTAAAGGACTGGCGGCGGATGAATGTCGCTTTCACGAGGGCACGCGCAAAGCTAGTCATCTTTGGTTCGCGGAAAACTCTCGCTCGGACTTCACTTCTGGAGTCGTTCTTCAAGCTCATGGAGGACGAGGACTGGATCATCCAGCTTCCGCATGGTGCTCACGAAGCCCATGTGGAGGTGTTTCACACCACCCAAGACGTAGCTACCAGACGCACCCATGAAGATTGCATGGAGAACTCGAAACCCGCGAAAGAGGAGAGAGATCAATATCCAGATGGTGTGGGAAGTAGGAAGAGAAGGCGAATAAGCCCCGAATCTGGGCTTTTACGTGGTCGGCCAATCCTGAGAGACGTTTTTAACGATATAATCGACTTGACATAGTT
>QFDW01000520.1:0-14606 GCA_003315895.1 Lactifluus rugatus | reverse complement strand
TTGACCTTCAGCGGAATCGCCGCTCGCATGGTGCAATTATTGCATGGCCAAACCGGTACTTGTACGGGGATAGAATGCGTGCTTGCGCGAGTGCAGATGTCACGGACGTAATGCTCAATTGGAATGAGTTGCCGAACCCGCGTTTTCCTATCGTGTTCCACGGCATCAGAGGCAAGGAGGAACGTCCGAAGCATTCCCGTTCGTACTTAAATATCCACGAAGCCTCAATTGTTCGGGACTACTGTGAGAAGCTTACTACGGACACTGAACGGAAGACCTGTGAGTGTGGGGCATTTCATTGTCCTCTGGGCAGCTTATATACCTCGATGTAGACCCATGGGAGATTGGCGTTATCGCGCCGTACAGGGCTCAGGTTAGGTGGATTCGAAAGTTGTTGAAGTCAGCAGACTTGGCGGATGTTGAGGTTGGCTCGGTCGAGCAGTTCCAAGGACAAGTTCGTGTGAAGTTGTTTCCCAGGTTAACGGCACTAATTTTTGTGAAATTTACACTAGGAACGAAAAGTGATCATCTTCTCCACGACTCGAAGCAACTGGGAAACCAACACCAGGAAAGCATTGGGTTTCGTAAAGGACCGTCGGCGTATGAATGGTTGGTTCCAGCCCTCTGTTTCAACGTATGAGAATGACACATCCTTTTGCCAGTGGCCATAACACGCGCACAGGCGTTGCTCATTGTGATCGGAGACCCGGAAGTACTGGGCAAGGATATGCTTTGGCGCACATTCGTAAACTATATGGTACGAGGCGGAGGGTTGAAAGGGAAAGGGCCCAGCTGGGATCCAGAGGATGAGGTTACTGTGCCCGGATGCAGTATCATCCCGAGGAAAGGAGGAACCATTTATGGGGAAGGGTTCATCGATGGAAAGAGTGAAAGTATCTTCAAGTACCGCGACTAGTGGAGGTGAGGGAAGGGCGGGGACACGGGGACACACCTTGCCTACGTTCATATGCACTTCAGTTGCCCATGTGACTATCTTGGTGTCAACACACTATCACTGTTCAAGGTCCAAGTTTACGTAGCATGCTTTGGAAGGTGTCTGGATGATCCAAATACCCGTCTTCCTAAATAGTACAACAAGAAGTTTTCAGCTAGGTTCGAGTGGTCATGGAGTCTTCCCAGTAAAGCAGGAGAATCCACTTGGGGAGGCCCGTCTTCCCTCGGTATATCTCCCTAACTTCCCAGCGCTTATTATCTGTCCTGCCGCTGCAAAATTTAACGCTGGGATGTCCTATGTCCCTGCGGCATGAAATCGTTCGTTGTGGGTGCTTCGTCTTACACGAAAGGCTTGCAAAACACCACTTGGAGGAACACAGGCACAATTGCCAGTTTCCTGAAAAGGCCCATACGAAGCTGCTTTGCACACCATTCTTTCTCTGATCCTTCCATATGCCCATGTGCCCAAGCCACCAACGTAACAGCCAGTGCCGAGGCAGGCTGGAATTTTCTACGGGTGGAAACGGGTGGAAACTCTACAAAGTGCGGAGAAAGATGGCGTTCCGTTGCCTTGAAAGAGAGCTACCGTACATTCAAGTCAAAAAGTGGGGTGGGTACTGGACACCACTACTTGTATCCCCTTATCATTGAGAAAACGGCGCGCAATCGTAGCTCGGGGCAGGTTGATCGACTGGAGCTGGATTAAAATGGCAAATAGTAAAGATTTACATTAGTTCGGCTGCAGTGAGGTTGATGCCACCAGCACAGGTTCTCAGTCGAAGTGCAAGAAAAGCTCCGAAGCGAATCCGAGTCATGTCGAGAAACCCGCGCGAGATCCACGTGTCGTTTCTTCCTGCGGTGCCAGGACAATGGAATGCGGCGCTGATGTTGCAGTTTTTGGAAGGACCCAAGGACAAGACCACAAGCGTACACTGCATCGGGTAGAAGTAGCCTGATGGTAACACAGCGGTGCAGGTAGGCTAATAAACCTATATCATGATGGTTTCCCATTTACTGCAGAACCTGCGAGCACATAGCTTCTAGATCTCTAGAGCTGAAGATCGGGCTTCTCCATTTTTAGCCAGAATGCGGAGACAGTTAGACGGCAACCCCAAATTGTTCTAGTTGTTGCACAGATTCCAGTTTCCTAGTCACGGTCATCATGTAGATGTAGAGCGGAAGAAATTACCCAGTAAGGAAATCTCCGGGCCGAATAAGCGCTGAATTGAGGCTGTGCGGAGTCCGCAGGCAAACACTGAGCGCGCGCAGTGCCTCGATCCCTTAAGGGGATCTTCCAATGATGGGAGTCCTTTGTACCTCACTGCTGGAGTGTTGCGTCGGCTCGTCCAGTCATGCTCTACACTTCATTCTCTGCTAGCCGGGGACACGCTGGTCCGGCGGAACCGGAGACATTGGCCATGTGCGTTTGATAGGCTCAGGCTCACGTGGGATTGTTTGGTTGATCGTTACTTTGGCCATCATGATGGTGTTTCTCGTGGCAGAGTATACAGTCACTAAGGTTCATTGCCCCGGTTCAAGCCATCCTTTGGCGCGGTACACACACATCCTTTCGCCCTTCCATTCACCATGGTAGCCTATTGTCCCACGGCCATCGGAGGGGGTACTTGTACAGACATTGAATGTCCTCACCGCCACGACATTTCACGTTGCGAGCTCTGCAATTGTGCTTTCCCTGCTCCTTTGCTCAGTCAACACCAAAGTGGGAAAAGGCATCGTCAGAATGTTGCTCCCAATGGGTTTCCAAACCTAGGTACTCCTCAGCAGTCTCCTTTCCATCAGTCAGGATCCCCAGATACCCAACCAGCGCCACTCCAAAATACCTTATCGCCGTATAATGATAGTGCGCCAACCACCGCTGAAGGCCCACGTGTCACTGTATCGGATGAAGGTGGTCTCGATTTTCTCGTGGTGGGAACTGGAGACGCAGAGAATCCTTCCTTTTCTCCAGCCAGTCGTACGATTTTCATAATGAAAACCCAAATATGGTCCAGCATCTTCGTACAAAGTTGGGCCCTGGCACCTCTTTCAAATTCAGAGTGCGAACTATTTTGTGATACCCTATTCAAAGTAGTCACACATCTCTCCTGGCAGGTTTTCTGCGTCTCTTGACGGAGATTCAGCAGAGGTCCGGGAGGAACTGCCACGAGAGATCCTTATCTCATTTCAGGCGCCTCGTGCTGGCAATTTTTACGCGTCCTTGAAGATCACTTTCTTTGATGGAACACGGCCGAACGACCCAGAGTTTACAGTGACCCGTGAGTTATGGGGGCGCGGTATCCTCCCTGGGGTCCCAACTAGCAACGTTGATGCCTTCAACATGGTGACGGGAGTCACTGTGGGAAGTGCAGATAGAGGAATCATTGTCTTTCCCAAGTCAGGTCTTGAATTCTCGGTAGAACGCACACGGTCGACAGTGCCGTTCGCAACGCAGATTATGCAACTTTTCATCACTAAGTCTTCACCGCAACCGTGGGTCTCCTTTGTGGTTGCTAGGTTGCACTCGCCAAATGATTCGGTTGTTGGGTGAGATCAAGTCTATGTCTAAGTGCATTTGTTCCTCATTTTCGCGATGCACAGCTCTTTTTCGGCACAGCTTGAGGGTGGTTTTAGGTCGATCAAGCCTGGGCGCCAGCGTGTGGTGACCGTTTCTTTCACGCCTCAACAAGATGGGCTTTATGAAGCGGTTCTTGAGCTTACGTTCCATGACTGCAAGCGCAAGGTTAACTTCGTGATTGAACGGACACTGCGCGGTGTGGCCAAACAACTCGTTAGCGAACGCAGACGCTACCAGAGGTCCTTGCCGACAAATACCCTGGCGGACAATGACCCAAGCCTTTCGTTCAATGAAGGAGAGGAATTTAACGGTGCTGACACTGGTATCTCCGTCTCGGGCAAAGATGGGTTGAGTTTTGGCATCATCGAACGCACGCACCCGAATGGTTCCTTTGCAACCCCGACGTCTTCGCTCACCATTGAGAATGCTGAGAGCTTCCCCGCCGTGACCCTGGTCAAGGCGAGAATCCGGACATTGTATGGGAGCGGTTCTGGGTGGGTGATAGCTCATGCGCGTTGTCGTTTACATTCACCAGCTGCCCCAGCTTCATAGCGGTTGTGGGTGACACTCCCCGCACCATCCAGCCTGGGACGGAGACCACAGTGCATATTCAATTCAACCCCGATTTCGAGGGGTTGTTTGAAGCCACACTTGAGCTGGTGTTCTATGATAACCAACGATCAGCTCAGTTCGTGGTTTCCAGAGAGTTGAGCGCTATTGCAGGGTCAGTCGAGGATCATAAACGTTTCGAGCTTCCCGACAAAGAAATAAATCCCCGACGTCCCGAACGCGAACGCGAACGCAGTCGAGAAGTACCGCCAAAGAAGGTCATACCCCTCTCGACCCTGTCTGGGGGACTCCCAGAGTATGAGCTGCCGCAAATAGTTCAGTCAGCAGTGGACGATATGCAGAGTCCTTACGACAAGCTTGCGCCGGATCTCCTCGCGACTTTGAAACCCAGCAGCTTAAACATGGAAACTTACGCACAGTACTTCAACGCTCTATTGAATATCGAAGATGGTCATCAGCAGTATGTCTAGTGTCTTTTGTCCCCTTGACTTGCAGTAATGTTGGGCTAGGCGAGATGTGCTGAACCGACCTTCATATGAAGTTGAAGTTCAACAACACGGCTTGCGGTACAGGTACGTTTCGCTATCTTGGTCCCACATCTATGTGTTCAGCAGTGCCTGCGTAGTGTTGAAATTGAGAACCACGACGACGATCTTCTCCCTGAGGTGATTATCGGGGATTTTTTTTGGATAGATGACCTCCAAGACGATGTACGCTACGAAGCGCGCGTCACTAGATTTCATGTGTTCGAGCGACCTCATGTTGCTGTGCTCAAGATGTGGCTTAGATTACCGACGGATTTCAGTCTCTACCGGGGTGCAAATTTCAAGTTGCATTTCAGACTTAACCGCATTACTCTACGCCGTCAATATCATGCGTTGGCAACTTTATTCACACCTCAGTGTCGACTCTTGTTCCCTTCTGTTTTCGACATCAAGCCAATCGAACGTCGTCTCTCAAGGGCTGAAATTGACAGCCTCGAGTTGTCCAACCAGAACATTCGCGATGACGAGCAACAGCTACGGACAGTAACTTCAATCTTACAGCAGCCAAAAGGCACTACCCCATTCATTATCTTCGGACCGTGAGCACTATTTCACGTCGTTATCAATGACTAATACTGATGATCCCTCCAAAGCCCCGGGACGGGTAAAACATCCACTGTTGTTGAAAGCATTATACAGCTAGTGCGCCGCGATGTATCCGTCAAAGTTCTCGCGTGCACTCCAAGTAACGCAGCTGCGGATCTGCTTGTTGAGCGTCTGGCAGCAGCGGGGTTAGATGCGACCCAACTGTTCCGTCTGAATGCTTATTCGCGCCGCAAAGAGGACATACCGGAAGATGTGCAAACGTTCTCCGTAATGACGAATGATGGGACATTACTGGCCTACCGAGTTGTGCTTTGTACCTGCTCCTCGGCAGCCCTACTCCAGAAGCTGAACGTTCCCGCCGGACACTTCAGTCACATAGTCATCGACGAGGCTGCACAAGCAGAGGAGCCCCTTGCGATGATTCCGGTCGCAACGTTCTCGAATGCGTCCACGAATGTAATTCTCGCGGGTGACCCTCGTCAACTGGGGCCCGTCATCAAGTCACCATCTGCATCTACAGCCGGTCTGGGGAAGAGTTACATGCAGCGATTGATGCTCATTAGCCAAGTCTATGGGCTCGATACACGAAGCGGAGAGACGTGAGCCACATCTACTTTCGTCACTGACAACACTCATCCTAGGGAACGCAGGATTGTTGACCTTCAGCGGAATCGCCGCTCGCATGGTACAATTATTGCATGGCCAAACCGGTACTTGTACGAGGATAGAATGCGTGCTTGCGCGAGTGCAGATGTCACGGACGTAATGCTCAATTGGAATGAGTTGCCGAACCCGCGTTTTCCTATCGTGTTCCACGGCATCAGAGGCAAAGAGGAACGTCCGAAGCATTCCCGTTCGTACTTAAATATCCTTGAAGCCTCAATTGTTCGAGACTACTGTGAGAAGCTTACTACGGACACTGAACGGAAGACCTGTGAGTGTGGGGCGCTTCATAATTCTTTGGGCAGTTTATATATCTCGGTGAAGACCCGTGGCTGATTGGCGTTATCGCGCCGTACAGGGCTCAAGTCAGGACGATTCGGAAGTTGCTGAAGTTAGCAATGTTGACAGATGTTGAGGTGGGCTCGGTCGAGCAGTTCCAAGGACAAGTTCGTGCGACGGCGTGCTTTCCCAGGATAACAGCACTAATTCTTGTGGCATTTACACTAGGAACGAAAAGTGATCATCTTTTCCACAACTCGAAGCAATGGGGAGACCAACATCAGGAAAGCATTGGGTTTCGTAATGGACTGTCGGCGTATGAATGGTTGGTTCCTGCCCATTTGTCTCAACGTATGAGGCTGACACATTCATTCGTCAGTGGCCATTACACGCGCGCAGGCATTGCTCATTGTGATCGGAGACCCGGAAGTATTGGGCAAGGATTGGCTTTGGCGCACCTTCCTAAACTACATGGTCCAAGGTGGAGGGTTGAAGGGGAAAGGACCCAGCTGGGATTCAAGGTATGAGGTTCGTGGGCCCAAATCCAGTATTGTCCCGAGGGAAGGAGGGCCCTTGTACGGGGAAGGGTTCATCAATGGAAAGAGTGAAAGTATCTTCAAGTACTACGAAGAATAGTGGGGTGAGAGAAGGACAGAGAATGACACGAGGTCACCCATTCCCTACGTACATACTATTGCCAATTTATACTCATCACCAGTTCGTAATCTTGATATATCTTAGCACCCATGGCCCAATCAACACCAGCTTCAATTATTAGCTTGTAACTTATAAGTCTATTCCCCGTAGATACTGTCACGGTATTCAACACTCTCAGGCTGCTATTATATTCCATTTCTGGCTATTGTCATGTCGTGTTTGCCATGTCGGACTATCAAATCGAAGCCTGTCGCGTCATAACGTGTTGCAAGGGAAGATTCGGAAGAACCTGGAAGGCGAGGTTGAGCCTTGGCTTGAGCACAAACCAGCGACTCGAAAGAGCACGAACCTCAGATTGACGGTAGTATATGCTCTAGGTTCTATTGCCCGTATGATTGCTCGTGATGTGCGTCTACCGGGCTTCAGGCAGTACTCTATTAGGCCCACATGTATGCAGTGTGCTCGGAGTGTGTCTGGAATCTTGGGAGCTTCTAATACAGTGTTATTGCAAAAACGTCTCGCTGGCTAAGTTCCAGCGATCATTGACTCTTCCGCAGTAAAGCTGGGAGGAGAATCTATCTGGGAATTGGGGCCTGACAAGCTCGTCCTGCCTCGGTACATCTTATTTCCAAATGCCCATTGTCTGTCCTGTTGTGGCAAAAGGTAACGTTAGGATGTCCGGTGCCTCCTGTAGCACGATATTGTTCGTTGTGACCCGTTCATGTGCTTCATCTTGCGCGACAAGCTCGCAGGACACCGCTACGGGGAGTAACACAGGGTCAACTGCCTGTTTCCTGAGAAGGTACGTATGAAGCTGCTTTTTCACATCGTTCTTTTTCCGAGTATTCACTATCCCTGGGTCCCCGACCCACCGCTGCGAGGGCCAGCGCCGAAGCAGGACGAGAAAGGTTCTACGGGTTGAGGCTCTGCAAAATGTGGAGGAATACGACATTCTGTTGTCGAGTGAGAACTGCCTTGCACTCAACTCAACAAGTGGGATGGGCACTAGACCCACGATCATCACGACCCCAGTTGTCATTGAGAAAACCCAATCGCACCTTCGCGCTTGTTGATATGTGTTTGACTACAGCTGAGTGAAAATAGTAAATAACTTGGTAAAAAAAATTGCGTTGGCTCAGCTACAGTGAGGCTGATACCGCCAGCACAGGTTCCCGGTCGAAGTGCAAGAAAAGCTCCGATCCAAATCCGAGTCAGGTCGATAAGCTCGCGCGAGATTCAGGTGTCGTTTCTTCCTGCGGTGCCAGGACAATGGAATGCGGCGCTGATGTTGCGGTTTTTGGAAGGACCCGAGGACAAGACCACGCGTACTAGTACACTGTATTGGGTAGAAGCAGCATGATCGCAACACAGCGGTGCAGGTAATAAACCTATATTATGATGGTTTCCCATTTGCTGCTGCAGAACCTGCGAGCACATAGCCTCTCTGAAGATCGGGCTTCTCCCATCTAGCCAGAACGCGGAAGTAGTTAGACGGCAATCCCAAATTGTTCTAGTTATTGCGGCGGATCAGCAATTGACTGACTACTAGCAGATTCAAGTTCCTAGTCATATGTAGAGCGGAAGAAATTACCCAGTGAGGAAATCTCCGGGCCGAATAAGCGCTGAATTGAGGCAGTGCATCATTGTTCGACGGAACCGAACATGGAGTCACGGGACCTGGGAACGCGTATTTAAAGTGGTCCTGCGACGCGTTCTCCGTCTCCGTAGCTCTTTTCCCTGACCGCGCATGTTCGCAGTTAGGGTTATGCAAATGTCATATCGCTATCCATATAGCAGTCCCGGTTTTCCTCAAGATCCCATGTCGCCAACCACACCCGGTGGGGGTAGCAATGCTAGTACACCCGTGAACAACCCTTGGGATTACGACGTCGCTACCTCTACCCCCAACCCAGCTCAACAACCTCAAGATCCCACTTCATCAACAATTCTTGCTACTCTTCATCCAGCAGAGTTTTCTCCACAGGAGCTATTTTCAACTTCTGCATCACCAACTGTTTCATCTCCGACAGTTATTCAGCTTGAAGAGCGTGTTCCCGTTATTCCTAGCCAATATCATCGTTCACGCATTAGAACGGTTAGTGGTGAGAGCAGGCCTCGTACGCATGTCCAAAAGGACGCGTCGAGCGCTGATGCAGAGCAGTCTGTGGGTGGTAGTCCACCAAGTGCAGCGTCGTCTTCAGGGCTAGTGAGGACCTCTCCCACTAACGCCCGTGCAGAGCGTACTCGCGCACACCCATATCGCCGTCCTCATAGCGCGGGCGCTGGCGGCGTCGTTGCTCGTTCTTCTAGCACAGGGGCTACAGGAACTGTACGAGCGGTGACCGACCAGGCGCGTACCTCACCATTTATAGCGGACAATAGCTCTGGGCTGACGCGCATGAGGTACGCCCTGCCATGTCCCCTTTCCCTTTCCCTCTCCCCTGTTTGCTTGCCTATATGAGCTCTGACTCATGTACCGGCCCCGTAGCCCACCCCCTGCGCCCGGTACCGCACCTAGTCAGCCAATGTCCCCGTCGAAGGTGTACTCAATTCGTACTGATATTCATTTCAACATCGATACCAACACTATGGTCGCCATGCTCGAGTTGCCAGGCGTTAAGCACAATGAACTCAAGGTGACGCTCGCAACTGAGCCATATACTCACGCAAGACAGATAACAGTTACTGGGCGAACACAACCCCCATTTGCGGAGCCCGCACCCGAAGAGCGCGAGCGAACAAAACGTGAAAGAAAATTTGGAGAGTTCCTTCGGCGGTTGCAGGTCCCGCCACATACCCAGGTTTGTTCCCGGGTCCGCACCATTGCTCTCCCTGATACCTCGGACTGTACGTGTCTAGGTTGCAGACGTCACCGCGGTGATGCAGGATGGCGTGCTTGTGCTCACAGTCCACCTTGGCACGCCTGCGCGTGTGGAGACTCCACAAATTATCACGATCAACTAGATCCCTGCGCGCTGTTGATATTCCTTGTTACCCAACCAGATATAATTCGAAGGACACTTGAATTGTGACATGTTGTCTGAGCCGTTCTTGTCGTCTTCCGTGCTTTCTAAAATCAGTGTAGTAGATGTTGGGAGCCTCGCGATTTCCCATGTAAAATACTTAAGAGATGCGATGATAGCATAATTATTTATCCTTTCAACTACTTTCATCCCGTTCCCATTCCCAGTGTGTATATATAATTCCTTCATTCCCGCAGCCCCGTGTGTAGCACCCAGCTCTCTCCTTATATATTTGTTCATGGTCCTGGCGGCGTTTTATGGGCTGCACGCATGTCTGAACTGCATTGCTGCAGGTACGTCTATTATATTCCGACCTCTGCCATATAAACGATAATAGGTGAGATGCGCCATCTTGTTGCATGTACTGTGCGTAGATGGTCTAGCAACGACACACAAGGGTGTATCCATGACTGTTTGACAAACGGCACGACAAAGTCGGCGTGTGGTGCGCCATCAGACATTAGTTCCCCTTGTTTTTCCTAGACGCGCCTCGCTTCATACACTCTGACTATGGAACAAGTTCCATGGCGAATTGGTCGGCAGGCGTGACAAAATGCATTTTTTCTCTCTCACTACATAACATGGTTTCTATCAGAAAAAATATGTGGAATATGATTATTGATGGTACTGGACACTATATCAAATATTGTGGTAATTGAACAAGAAGTGAGCGAGAAAAATAGTGAACGAATGAGAGGTCTGATCGAGTGAAGGGTCCACATCAGTACTGGCGCGAATGCGCCACTCCCCTTGGCACCTCCCATGTCCCTTCAAAACAGCCAGGGCCCAACTAGGTGCGTGCGTGCCAAGTGCGTGTCAATACATGGGCGGTAATTTAGGACGAAGTGTACGAACCTCGACCCTTGGGCCCCTCCGGGGTGATCTGAAGACAGCCCTGATGAATAAGATTGAGAGCCTTGACTGCGTCGCGCGCTTCGAGGACACAAGAGATGTTGATCTCGTTCGCGCCCTGGCTGATCATTTCTATGTTCACGTTGCCCTGCGCGAGCGTCGTGAACATGCGAC
The DNA here is from genome assembly GCA_003315895.1 of Lactifluus rugatus. Taxonomy (NCBI): domain Eukaryota; kingdom Fungi; phylum Basidiomycota; class Agaricomycetes; order Russulales; family Russulaceae; genus Lactifluus; species Lactifluus rugatus. The sequence continues at coordinate 3,768 of QFDW01000520.1, read as the reverse complement.
CGGCGGCGCCGACCGTGTCGCGCAGCTGCTTTCCCACCATCGAGAGGATCGCCATGTCGCGATAGATGGATACCTGAACCAGGCGTGGGTCTGTCAGCGATCAAGCTACCGGAGAGTGGGACAAGGAGATGGAGGGAGACAATGAAGACGCACGGTGCCGATTTTTTCCAGATCGCGCACTAATCGCGCCTCGAGCTTGCGATCGAGCACGTCCTCAATGGCCATACTGATAAAGACCTGACTTGTGCTGATCAGGTCCACGACGACTCCGAAGCGGTCGAGCGTGGCGAAGATCCCCGCGAAGAAGCCGTGCGAAACGCTCTTGCGGGTCGACCGCACGTTTAGTATAACAATGTGCTCTTTGATCGTTACGGCCGTCGGTAGTCGTTGTCGCGAAGACCTCAATCCGTTGGCGATCCCGTTTGAGGATAACCCGTCATGGAGGGCGGCGCCAAAGGGTTCCAACTCGAGATCTGCCTCTGGGTCGATGACCGTGCCCAGGCCACGCGGGTTCTTAACGTTCTTGATGCGTATGGGGATTTTCTTCCGGATGACCTATTGCGAGTTTTAGAGATAGGGTCTCGCTTGGTATAACGGAGAGTGGGTGCGTGCCTGTTCCATGGTAAACGGGTGTACGACTTCGCTGCCGTAGTAGGTGAGTTCGGCCGCTTCTTCAGGGGAAATGACTGGAATGAGGCGCGCAGTGGGCACCTTACTCGGGTCTGCTGTGAAAATGCCGTCGACTTCTTTCCATATTTGCAGCTCGGATGCGCCAAGCCCAGCTGCTAGCAGGGCAGCTGCCAGGTCGGTGTAGCCGCGACCTACTTGTCTTAGTAACGAGCCCGGCACGGGACCAAAAAAGCCTGTGTGTTTTACACCTAAGTCTCAAACCCGGAGACAGGATGAAGGGAAGCTACCTGTAACCACTGGTACCCGCGGCTCGCATCGTCTCACCCTTTCGGCGATCGCGGTACTCACTCGATCGTAAAAGTCTTGCCCAAGCGTACCACTAACGTCGTCATGGGGTGGCACGGCATGTTCTAGTGATACATATTCTGCGTCTATACCCTGCATCAATAGTTTTGAATGAATGCAAAACGTGAACGACGGCCTCCAGGAACGTACCCGATCTCTGAGTGCAGCGGTAATGATTTTGCAGCCAAGTCTCTCGCCAAAGCCAACAATGCTATCTTTGGATCTAGGTGAGATTTCGTCTATAACCTGCATTTTTCCGAAAGCTTCAGCGAGTCAGTTCGTATGACGTTTCGTCCCAGGGGGCGTACCTGCGTCGCGGATAAGAACGCTCTCAGATTTTCACAATCTCCAGTGATCTCTGCTTCTAGTTGAGCGAGAAGGTCCTTCCCTTTAACGCAATCGCGCGCAGCAGCTAGGTGTTCCGAGAGAATCAGATCGACTGTTTTGTTGAATGGCGCTACTGATCCGCCGGCAAATGTGCCGGGCGTATCAGATAAACTTGGACAAGAATCGCGGGAGATGAGGAAATCCGTGAAGGACGTCGCCCTGTCTGGCCGCACAGGTGACGATACTGTTGTAGAGCGCCGCAGAGCTTCGGATGCCGCACGTAAGAGAAGGTTGGTAGTGCCTAGTGCTTTGGTGGAACCGGAACGCGCAGAGCAGACGACGGCAAGCTTGTATTGATCCAAGTAGTTACTACAAGTTCACACGACGTTTTTTAGCATGGTCACAGACCGGAGCTGAAAGCATTATTATGCGTACGGGACGATATTCTCTGCGATCTGCGAGGCAAACTTCCCAACGCTTGTACCCCCATATTTTTGGACCAGCCACTGGGAATCAGGATCAATCGTATTTTGGTGCATGGTTGGAGGGGTTCCAGGAGGTGGTGGGGTCTCAAGAGAAGATAGCGACGGAGAAGAAACAGATGTAGAAGGGGTTGAGGACTCTGACATAGATTCACACGTTTGATGACCCCAAATATTAGAAAAGACTAAAATATCCAAGCCAGTGGCCAGTGGCCGTGTTGTGGGTGTACAGGACTACAGAGATAAGTTACGCTGCACACCCGCCTGACTCTGCATAGGACTTTCGGGGTACTCAACCTCTGGGGTCCTCTACGCTCCTCACTGCAAGTGAATTGTTGTATATGCTTCTGAAGGCACTTTTTGCGGATATGCCATCTCACCTCCATCAGACGAATCAACCCACAGGGAGAAGCAAGCCAGAGGGTAGCAACCAAGTCTTTATCGTATTCAGGGCAGCACAGCGGCTCAAATTCCACCCACGCTGTGCGACTCGGAGCGCTCTAGTGATTCTGGATTGCGGCGCGATAGGCGTGGGAGTGGAAAGGTGGGTAAACGGTCGAGTCAATCCATACAAGGTGCGACCAGCGTTCTGGGTGCTGGGTGCAGCTGATGGGCCCTGATAACATCCAGATATCAACCCATTTGAGCGCCAATTTGGGGCGCTTTGCAGGGACCCCACCGTGGCAACACAGAAGCAACAAAGGCTTAACGATGGGCATGCCTCAATTCTGCCTCTGCCTCACCCAGGAACCGTGGCCTTCACGAAGGGGTTCAGTCGTAAGTTATGATTCAACCAATTGTATTGTATATGCTAAGGTTCATGTAACTTATTGCGCTGTCTGTTAAGGTTTGATGATAGGGGTCTGACCGGACGATAACCCAACCTATGGCCCCGAATCAAAAGGTACAAAATAGCCACGCTTCTCGCCCAAATCGTTACGCAGTAACGGCACTGCCGTCGTACATTCCCCGAGTCTTACTCAGTGGAATATCCTCTCTTCAGCCAACTAAGGAAGCTCGCAAGACATTGGACGCCCATGATATTCAACCGCACATAACTTGAGTACTCATAACAGAGATGGAGAATATTGCATCGACCCTCGATCCAGCTGCGATTCAGTGGGCCTACGAGAGCTTGAAGGCTTTTCGTTTACCTCGCACTGATACAAAATTCGTAGCCGAAAATCTTAGGGAAGACAAACGGTGAGCACGTCACGACTAACGCCGCTAGAACTGAGAAGAAACTTAAATATCATGCCCTATTTCGACTTGCGCTTTCTTTGCGACCGATACAATATCTGAGAGTGAGGCCAGCGCGATTATCAGATAACCTGACTCGAGGCACAACAGTAATTCAAGTTGTGGGGTGTTTCCTGCTGCTCTCCGATACATCGAGCTTTTACTCGATTACACCACGCGCCGTGCGTCAGAGGCCCTCGCAATTCAGGAATTCCTCTGTACGATGGGCTACTAATTGACGTAGCGATCTTAAGATACTCACTCAATGAAGAGAAAGCCTCACTAGGCTACGGATAGAAGTCCTTGATAAATGTAGAGGGTACTGAGAATATAGGGACTGATTCTGCAGGTGTTTACACGTGTTTAGGCCCAGGACCAATGCCCAACGGACCTAACCGGTTTTAAAAAAATTCACCGTTCTTGTCACTGACAGAAAATGTTATGCGTCGGTGAATGTCGGAAGCCACCTTCCCTCCCCCCCATCCCTTCAGCCCCACACAACGGTGTTCAATACAGACGTTGACCATATTCATTCCCAAACGAGCCACAGTTCATAGGCTAGAGTGACAAACCCAAAGGCATTGTGGACGTTGCGAGAGTTAGTCGACACCGTAGACCACGACCGTCCTCCTGAAGACAGCCCGCCCAAGGAACAGGGAACTGAGTGAGGGAGGATCAGGCTTCATGAAGTCTCCCGTCTGATGGACTTCATTGCCATTCCCCAGACTTAGTGGCAAACTTGGAT